>JANHGB010050050.1:0-29688 GCA_026283785.1 Coracopsis vasa | reverse complement strand
AAGGAAGGAAGGAAGGAAGGAAGGAAGGAAGGAAGGAAGGAAGGAAGGAAGGAAGGAAGGAAGGAAGGAAGGAAGGAGGGAAAAAAGAAAGAAAGAGAAAAGAAAGAAAAGAAAAAGAAAGGAAAGAAAAGAAAGGAAAGAAAAGACGGAAGACATTATTTTATGTTTTCCCCCCACTTACACAAAAAGAAAAGGAGCACAATACACCTGTGTATGGAATTGCTCATTTTCACTCTCTCTAAATGAGCCAGATGCTCATTCTGCACATTGTGAAGTAGACCAGAAAGCATTATGTGCAAACATTTACAGCATAAGAAGCCTCGTCACCTGGGATACTTGCTGCTTCTGAAAAGTCTGATCAAAGATAAAAACCAAGACAACTCATTGCAATCAATTATGCACAGATAGTCCTCAGTGTATGTGCAATTCATAAAAATAATACTAAAAACATAACGCAGATTTACATGCACAAATGAAATACGGACATGGACAGAACACTAATCTTCCGATTGGTATCTTCAATCGACAATCCAAGCTCTTTAAGCAAGTCTCTGGCTAAAAAGCACTTCCCTGAAAAACATTCCAGCAGCCCTTTAATTGCTGTCGTTTACAGCAGAGGAGTTGCAGACGCACAGCCCAGGATCCTGTGAAGGTTAGAGCAGGCTGCAGTCAGGGAATTAGCACTACAACAAGCTGGACTCAGGTTTTATTTCTGCATAAGCAGAGATATTAATCCCCCCACGCATCCAAAAAGCACTCATGGTGCAAAGAAAGCCATTAATTGACAATCTGGCTTTTTAAAGAGGGACTGCAATACACGGTGGTAAGCCAGGCTCCCTATATATACTACCTCCTATACATACATTGACCAGAGCAAAGTCCAATGATCACCCTCCCACATTAGTCACTAAATTCAGAAGGGAGGCTGAAGATGTATTCAGGTTTCAGGCATGTATGAACATGCCATCATCTTTGTCCTCACCAATACCAACTTCACACTTCAAGGTCTTCTCTATGTCTTTTTCACTCAGCCTTATAACAGTCAAGGCGAGGAATTCACATTGCAATGTCAATTCTTTCATCAACTTTACACCCCTCCAAAACTGTAAAATATTCATATTTCCAAGTGAGGATTTATTCCTGTTTTGCTCTAGCTGACATCCTTTCGTCACAGGTCTTATACATTTTTGCCCAGGTGAGCCCCAAAGAGTATGCAGTGACTTAATGAGCAGATCAATTACTGTTCATAAGAAAAGATACTGTCTCTTTAAAGGTTATTTGAAGGTTGATTGCTATCTTATTGCTTATATCCTGCAAATCTATTCAGCCTTATGAATGAATTTGACCTTTTTATACTTACTGGGGAAAAAAAACCAGAACAGAAGTTAATTTAGAGCTCTATAATGCAACACTTTTTCCCAGAGAAATGAAAGGGCATTCAAATCGATACCTGCACAATAACACTCTGATGAATGTTTGCACCCAATTTTCTCATTTTGCTAACTTGAGATTGGGCATTTTGAATAGTTCTCAAAGAACATATTCTTTATGTGCTGTGAAGTATGTGGTATTGTGTCCAAACAATGCTAGAGGATAATCATTATAGGAGTGTCACTGGGCCTGAAAAGGTCAGTTAGTTAGAAATGTCAGCTTTCAATGCAACTATGCCGGACCTTCAGATGTAAGGATCCAATTAAAGGGACATGCCAAGGTGCATGGAAACATCATGGTGACCCATAATAATAATAAGGTATTGTGGAAAAGCTTGATATTTTTCTTCAAAAGTAATGGATTATCCTTTAGAATATCTTCTCTGCAGTCTTATTTTGACTTTGCAAATATCACTTATTCTACATGTATCCAAAAAAAGGTCAATTTTTTAAAATGCAAAGGTAGGGATGAAATGGCCTTACTAAAAGTAAATACTTTGCAACTAAATGGGGAAAAATTCCTGTTTCATTACCGGATAAAAAAAGTGTCATTTCAATAGGTCTCAAAACTGTGATATTTGAGATGGATATAGATGATGTTTGGGGAGGCTGATAGGGATAGGTCAGGGAGCAGGCAGAAAGATCAGGGTGGACTTATTCTCTTGGGACACATGAGTGAAGACTGTCTTCGCAGGGAAAAGACAGTGGAAACAGCAACACTGTTCGGTGAGTATGTAGCAGTCGTTATTCCAGCAAATAGAGAGGAATAAGGAAGAATTAAGAAGGTTCTGATCTGCACAAATAATTACAAGCAACAATATTACTTCTCCTTATCACAGCAAATGGAAGTTCATAGAGCCCTTAGATACAGTAAAGATGAGCAATTGGATACAGTAAATTTCCTAATTAGCCTCAGGACAGCCAAAACCAACCTAATGGCATACAAAAAAAGAAAGGCCTCATTTTCTCTGCTCTCTGTTAGTACATCCATGTACTAGCTGAGGTTTCATCAAGTCTAGAACAAACTTCTTCGTGTAGTTTTCAGGTTCAGCTAAGACTGACAACATGGGAATTTCCCTTTTTGCTGAGACTTTAGTATATATATTTTAATTGCATGGTAGAGAAATACCTGTACTGTGGGTTCAAACAAACCATTTGGGGTCTATTGCCATGCTGAGCAATGAGACGCTGTCCCCCTAAGTTATTTTACTATTGCGGGACAATGGCTGGATTAACACCTAGCATCTTAGTGATATGAGAAATAGTTCCATTATCCAGTTATTACTGGAAAGATAAATAATTTATTTCTCTACCACGTTTCCAGATAAAACACCATGTGAAGCTTCACCAACAAACACGAACAGTAATTATGTTAGGCTGTTTAAAAACTCAAACACTATCCCTTGACACATACTTAGACAAAATCAATGTACCCTTAATTAATAAGTACTAGCAAAAATAGTACCAGAGTTTTAGCAGCAAACAACTTTCTGTCACATTTTATTACCTTGTATCATTTTTACTAATACCTGTCTTATAGCTTCATGACTTTGAGTTCATATTATTTTCATGCTTCAATTAGAAAGAAGTAGATAGCCAGACTATCCAGGAAGGTAATGGAAAAGTCTTGTAGCAGGGCTTAGTGGTGGAATTTATAGTTAAATGAAACTTTGAAATGTACCATAAAACTTCTTCTTCCTTTACGTAGTTTTACTTGGGGTCTCATAAGCAGTAATATGTAGAAATGCAGAACTTAATCAGCTAAAAAATATAGCAAATCCCACATATCACTTTATGCAATGCCAGGAAAGTAGAAATATATTTTCCTAACCAGAGGAAATTAACTAGGCAACAGTCCTATATCCATAATTTAAAGCAGTAAAATATGTATGGCAGAAACTAAAGCCACCTTAAAAGAATTCAGGGTAGCAGTATATCATGAATTAATGAATTGGGGACATTTTTAGAGCATGCAGCACTGATGATATTAAAGCAGGGAGAATATTTCACCACATAAATGAGTCATATAAATACTTTTAAAATCAAGGTTTTTTCTCTTGTTTAAAAGTGTAAAAGCTTAAAGATTAGGGGAAAGCACACAAAAAAGCCATTAACATTTCTGATCAAATCTCAATGCCACTTCACAGAGATTAGGAATATCTTGCTCTGTCATGTGGTCAAAGGAAAATCTAAGTAATCAAAAGGCAGGAATTATGGAGTCAGCTCTTACTCTACTGCACTAAAAACAGAATGAAAGAAACTTAAAATACTTTATATTCCATGCTGTAGCCAAGCTGGGCACTATGGAATATTCAACTACCCCAGGTTTTTTAAATGCAATCAATTTACTGCTGCCAAATGTAGTAGGTTTATATACATCTGGGAAACATGCACCTACGGTGCTGATGAATTTCTCCTGACATTGCACTGATTTCAAGAGAATGTTATTTTAAATTGGCAGTAGAGAGACTGGTAGAGGAGGATAAAGCCCTGAGGACGGCTGAATCAAAGAGAATTTCAAAGGAATTTTCCTGATGGTTCTTGGATAATATCACATGTTAGCTATTTTCAAAGCCAATGGTTTCCAACAAACTTCCATTTATGGTATCAATTATTAAAAACTACTTCAGTGGGAGATGAACTTACCTTACTGAGAGGAGAAATTGGAAAGCTGTATTATTATCGTAAACACAGGAGATGCAAAAAGCTTGATCTCCATGGAAAAGCTATGGAAACAGGGGTATTTTATTTGCAGCTATTGAGCGGTTACCACTAAATGTGATGTGATTGTATGCGCATGTTCAACGCGTTACAGGAGCACAACCACATAAAAATTCAGGGCAGAGCCTCAGCTCCACTGTGCAGCAAGGCCAAACTAAACCACCTGAAGATTTAGTCCTAAAACCAACTACAAGAAATGTGGAGGAACCACTTTGGATCAAATTCAGAGGTAAAACTAAGTTTAAAGAAAATTTAAATTACCCAAACTTAAATCTCATTATGCCCCTCTCCCTGCCAGCTACTAATCAAGTTTTAACATCCTTTCCCCATCCCACTGCACACATCAGCTCCGACTCTGGCACCCTGAACCATACAGCGTGTTACAGAGTAATTGTAACTCACGTGTCAAGAGGCAAGAAGAAAGGAGTGTGGCGAGAGCACTGATAGATTTAACTTAACATTCCTCCAGCTACTCAGCAGTAACGCAGAGCAGTGAACTCCCTCCACATTTTACATGGGTGTCAGCAACTTCAAAGGAATATATTTGAGCGTGAGGGAGTCTGGCTGGCTCCCAGCTTATGCATCATTTGTGTCTGGCTGTTTCTGGAGACCGGCAGCAAAGCAAAGACTTCCTCCAGTTGGGGGCACGTTGTGGAGCTTTCCATAGCTGTTTTCTTAGGAGCACTGGAACAGGTCAGCTCTGTATGTTGCATACAAAATGCGTAGCGGGAGCTACAGCTCTCACCCTCTGTATTCCTTCCTTGTTCTTCCCTTACCCCTCCACCTCCCATTTTTTTCCAGTGCCATCAGTCCAGGTCACAGATTAATGATCTATACCTGTTCGGTTTAATATACAAATGTGCTTTTAAATCAGGCACCTGCTCAGACAGGTTCTGCAGAGCCACATGCACATTTCTCAGTGTTCGGAAGCTATGTGGAGTAAGGCAATAGGCAGGGTGGGTATTCAGGCCATGAGGAATAGGCACCGCTACCTACTCGTTGGTGATTCCCAGGGAACCATGCAACAGACCTGGCCCCAAGGAACAGCACAACTGCCATGAGGTAACGTTAAGGTTTCCATGATCCCACAAACTGTCATTTGACAACACTCCTTAACTGACATTAATGGCATTATTTTACCTTGCAATTAATCTCATTAATTGGCTGATGAATTTCTGGAATTTTTTTTAATGGCATATGGAGAAGAGCTGCTGCACTACCTGCAAGGGACCACCAAGTGACTCTTGACTAAACATACAAAAAATGGTTTGAGAATTACACACACACACAAAACCAAGATGGTATTCGTCATGACAGAAGTGCGAATCACAGAGGTCACCTCTGGTTTTGAAGTCCTTTGTCTCTTCTTACAATTAAGCAATAGGGCTTTGGTGGCTGACACTGCTTGTGACACATGGAGGACTTTCATACTATAAATAAGGCTGAATGACCTCCTCCACAAACAAGGGCTGCTTGCCTGCAGCAAGGTGGAGAACAGGAACAAGTCCCAAGGGATTAACAGGTGCAAATAAATAACCCAGTCCCTAATTTGAATCAGTACATTAAGGAATGACAGTGATTACAGCTGATCTCAGCCATCATAACCGATACCACAACGTTATAAAAGCAGACTGTTGATGTCAGATCTTAGAGCTAGGACTCAAAGAATAGCATATTTTAAAGCTGCAGCCTCCAAAGAGAGATAAAAGCCTCAAGACTATAAGTTATTTTATTCCTATATTTATAGGGCCCAAACTAGACCCTTTAATCCACAGGTTGACATTTTCTAATCCTACTAGGAATTAAGTGCCTAACTTTTCCAGCCTCTTTGAAAACTCTCAGCTTGAGGTTCTTAGGTAACTTTGGCCTGATCCAGCATCAGGCTTCTTTTGAAAATACCTTGACTGAAAGTAAAACTGTAGGTACTCAATTATAGAATCATGACACAATTCCTTTTTTTTTTCCTATGTAGCTAATGATTGTAGATTTTTGGCTAAATATCAAAGGGTAAAACTTGAATTTCAGGGAAAAAAGCATGTTATGGAAAGCATTTTTTCCCCCTTTTAGTGTAGTCTGTCTACCTACACAGTTATTGAAAGCTATTTTGATCCTTCCAACTAATTGCTCTGTTGATTTAGTAGATTGCTTTATTAAACTGAAAGATCTGAAGTGATAGCTACTCACTATGATCACATCTATGAACAAACTCAACTTAGTCAACCCTTTCACTATTCCGGTTAATACTGTATCTGAAATTATGAGGAAGGTATCATAAATTTGCTTTATGGAAAAGTCTTGTATTTATTCTGGTCCCCAACCCTCTTTTTTCTCCTATTAAAACAGTGTCTGTGGACTTTGGTGCCCTTATCCAAGATCTGAGTGTTTATTATGATTAAGACCTTCAGAGGTTTGGGGTTTTTTTTCTCTAGAAATAGGGAATGCTGAAGATAGGAAAAATGAAAAATGTGCCATGTTTGTCCTTGAAGTTAGTCAGAATGGTGACAATGGCTGTATCACAGGGTATTGTTGCTTTTATCAGCAAGTGCCCTGAGCATACATTAACATAATTGCAAACTGCATGAAAAGTGAACATGCAAAAATGTGATGCAATTGCCAATAGCCTCAAACATCTGGCCCAACAAAGTGTTCCTCCTCCTTATTTTAATTCTTATTATTTTAACAAGGTTAGTGAAGGAGAAACCATGTCACAGATTATATCTACATTTAGAGTGTCAGATCAATTATTGATGCAAAATTGTTATCCAAGCAAACGTGTGTCACATTTTGTTCACTTCCCATAACACCTGTTCATTCCGCTAACACATTATTCCCAGTTAAAGCCAGAACTCATTAGGCCCAGTTAAAGCCAACCTGAAAGCTTAATACATACATACATCTGAAAAATTGAAAGAGTTAACCAAAACGGAGCACCACTCAAGCACGGTGTTCATCTGAAGCTGGTGGGCAGCAAACTTCTGTAGCAGCTAATGGAAAGAAACTGAGCCAGAAAAATGGCAATAAATTAAAAGCCATCCAGCCTTAAGAGCTGAGATCAAAGAGAAGCACTATTTAAACGACCTGCATTTCAATCACGGTGCTGAGACCTTCAAAACTCACTATGCCAAAGAGCCCGATGCTTTCACAATGCAACACATTTTGGGTTATCACCGTTGGCAAATGACAAAAGCCATTATGAAGCAGATCACTTAAGGCACTTTAATTTTACCCAAATATTTTCTGACCTACTTTGGGGTTCTCTGCCCGCAGCCTGGACCTCCTGTTTCCCACCATGTGCACAGAGGGCCACCGTCTCCTTACTCCCGGAACTGCTCACTTGTGCCACCAAGGAAAGTCAAACTCACATTTCTGTGATACTTGAACACACATTGCAAATTCGAGGGCATCTGCCCTGCAGATATACCACTAACTGTAACCCCAGGAGGCTTAAAGAAATATCAGCACACAAATTCATAGAGTAAAGGTCTGAAAAGGCAGCTCTGTGAACGGATAACTGCCCGGGGCTTTGCCAAGCACAATATAGCTGTCACTTGTTATTACGTGAAAGATTTTCTGGGGAACAGTGTTTTTCATTTTGCATGTCAGAAACAGGGGAAAAAACACATTTAGACAACCATCTCTTTAAGAAAAGAGAAGAGAGCCATGCGGTAGAACTCACTTACCGGGGCTGGTTATTGTCAGGAGGTCAAGCTGCCGTTTCTGCTGAAAAACAAATTATAAAAGGAATTGTTAAAAGGGGACTAATTTTAGTGGGTCAGCTTAGACCTGCAAAGTAAGTGTTCTGACATTTATAGCAGAATTAATTACAAGTTACATGGCTCACAGTAACTCTTTTGGATGGGATCCACACGTACTTTATGATGAAGAAAAACCCCTTGCTCAGTCCTTTTAATGTGTTTTTATTTGCACTTATAAAGTGTTACTATTTCTTTTTTGGAACTTGAAATGGATAGCTGGAAGCACAGATGGACCGATATATTTATAAAAGTGATTTCTGATTCCACAGGGAAGGAGACAAGGAACCAAGACAAGAAACTCAAAGTTCTTTATTCATATCAATCACTGACTCATAGCCTGTATGTGATCAAACACAATTATATCGCCTTGGGGTGAACCTTTCAAAGACATGTAAGAGGATCTAGACAAACTCAGGACTGATAAAAGGAAAGCTTCTTTTCATGCTGAGTGCATTCAGCTCATAGATCTCATTGCCACTGGATAGCCCTCACCCCAAAAGCTTGCCAGACTTGATCATCACTGGATATTTGTACAGATAGCAGAATACAGGGAGTTATGGCAAATAAGTTTAAACAGAAGAGTGCTTTCTGGAAGGGCTGCAAACCTTCACAGGGCAAACCAACCTGTACTAGACGAAGATGAGGAATTTTTTTTGCCTGGAACAAGTTATCCCACTGATGCCTTTGTGATGGGGTGATGTGTCTGACATTCCGTTTCCCCTTGTAACACATAGCCAAGGCTCTTACCTACTGCATGATCCCAGCCATAGGTGATCTCCCCACCTCTGTAGCCTACCACTGAAATTCTTGTGCTCCTGGACCATTATCATCCTTTTCCACCTTTCAGTGGGCTGACAGCTTTCCATCACCAGCAGGGCTTTCCCCATCACACAGACAAACTGTTACCTCTTCTTCATAGCACTTTCTAACTTACTGTCTTCTCCCTAACTTTGCTCAACATTAGTGTGTCTAGCTAGCACTGAAGATTATACTGTCCAGTTTAATTTCTCTTCCCTAATTTGCTCAATAATGTCTGTGTTACTTTCATTTATTGTCAGCCCTATTGATCTTTTTCTAATCTAATTCTCATCACTGCATTCACTGTATTCCCTGGGTGACAGCTGAAAGTCCTTGAGGAGGAAACATTAACTTGGTATTCCCTACTGTGAACGCTCTTCCTTGGAAATTATGACTGATGAAACTCCTTTCCAAACCCATAATTTCTTTATAAGTAAAACTTCACTGGCTAAAGTATATGGACACAATTGATCATCTACTGAGTATACTTCAGCTATATGCCCAACAGTGAATGTGGCCTGCTGATTGGGATGTCAGGCTGAAAAAAACATTTTTGAAACCTTCCTGGCCTTCGGTACTTTAACTCTTGTACAACACAAATCATATTTGTGAGAAAATGCATTCCTGTCTGTTTTCATAGGTACTCCTTATTCTTTAAGTCCGCTAAGTCATCCTAAGTATGACTTTAGCAGTGTGCTTGATCACATTTGCTTTATTATAAACCACTAAGGCCAGTCTATGCCAAACCTTTTTCCAGGTGTGCCAGGGTAATGGTGTAAGGGAGCAGAAGACCCTGCTGCTGCCTTGGGTCGCCTTGACAGGAACCATTCAGAAATACTGTCCCTGCACTATGGGGTCTGCTCACCCCACCATCCTTTCCCAGGGAGCAATAAGGCAAAATAAGCGAAGGACCCACCACCCCAGTGGGAGCCATACGACGAAATATCTCCTAATGAGCTAAATTTTATATAGAATCTCTGCTTAATCCTGATTTATATGTACAAAGCTATGAAATGCCACAGCTTAGCACCCACTGGGCCAAAAGCTTTGCTTGCATTTCTCAGCACAACTGGAACTCCAAATGCTGTATATCTAATGAACAGCTAGAGCAGAAAATATATACCCAAAACCTATACTCTGTGAAAGCTTCTCTGCTGGGAAAAAAGGTGGAATATAAATATCATCAAAGAAGGTTGCAAAATGTAGAGATTTGGAATAGAGAGAAAGGCATGTAGCTCAAGTGGCCCCCGGTCCTGACTTGAGTCTATTAACTAGAGTAAAAATAAACATTAAATAAAACCTGAAACAGCTTAACTTGATACTGTAGGAAAACAAAAGCATACAGAATACGCTAAACAAAATGGGAAATAAAATGAAATTATTACATGTCAAATGTTCAGTTTATAACTTTTTACCTGTTTGGACTCTGCCTTCAAGCTGGCTTTGGAAAAACAAATTAAACTCCAGATCCAGGAAATCTTTGTGCATATGTTGAACTTTAAGCTCAAGTTATTTCTCTGACTTCAAGTGGAGCAGCACTGATCTTTTGCATCTAACACCTAACTGCTGCAAGGGATTTGAAATGCCACCAGGTTCTTGGCACTGGCTCCACCCAAGTGCTCCAGGCTGGAGCATGGTGATTGCTGCCTGCCCAGTGCACTGAGAGAGAAAATATTTCTCTGCTCTAACCTTCAGCAGACCTTGAAGAATTTTCTCTCGTTCAGCTCAGCAAGGGAAGTTTGTGCACACTCGCCCGAGGCCTGGAGAGGAGGGAACAGCAAAGTGCATTCCAGAACTGTGCATTTAAACATGCAAAAATGCACTAATTATGGATCCAATCACTTTCTGGAAACTTAAGCCTGCTCTCAGATCTCAGGGGCTAGCTCTCTGCCGTTTCCAGGACTCAGCTGGATGCAAGCAGCCTAGTAACAAGATGGATTTTTTAAAGAAAACCCATACAGACACGCTTATGGGTAGCTATAAAAGCAGCAGAATTTGAATTTAAAGAGAGAGACGTTACAAGTGTCACAAAGATTAATAAAATAATTTCATCAGAAGTATCATGGCTGTGGGGCTTTATATATTCACTTCTTCCTTCAGTGCGGAAAGATGCAAATTGCAGCTGCTGGCCCCTTCCAGCATGCTCACCCTCTCCCTGTTTTGACAGCTTTCTTGAAAGGCTCATCTCGCAAGATGTCTGGCTTTTTTGTGTTCTGCCTTTAGTAGTTTTCCACTCCTCAAACACCTGCCCCTGCAGAGATGTGTGCGACTATCCCAATATTCAGGTAACCTACTGTCCCAAGAATTACTTAAAACCTGAGCAGTGAACTGTAATGGCTATCGTCTCTGGTCAGGTAAGAGGTGACAGTTTCCTGTATTACTAAGGCTGAGTTTCACCTACGTTGTCAGAAAGGTGTTCCATGAGAAACACTAAAATGATTACCACAGCATCAGCTGTAATTTATAAGAATTTATAAGAGGCAAACTGAATGATCCCCTGCATCACCACAGCCTCTCTATTGCTATAATCCTGTCCTACCCTTAAGGGGCAGCATCCTCATTTTCACTTGGCTGGCTATTTGAAAGCCCAGCGGCAGGAAGAGGCCAGTGATGATTCACACCAGCTTCCCACCTCGCAGAGTTTTCTATCCTTGGTACTACCCAGAGGCAACATCCTTACAGTGGATTAGGGCTCTGCAGCAAACCTGCAGCAGATCGTGTTCGCTTCCACAAAATTAACACAATCTTTAATTAATGCAGTAAGCACTGATGAGTAACAAATCATATTAAAATACAAGGAAGGCAAATTTTTAATACATTAAGCATTGATTCACTCAATAAATATTAATCTACTAAACATCAAGAATTCATTACATTTCAGAAAACCAGTTGAAAAACAGTGCTGGTGAGCTGGTCTGAAGTGTACAGAATGGTCCCTGTTCACCTATAATATACACTTAGTTTTAACTAATTCCTTAATTTATCAAGTTAAACAACTTGCCTGAAAGTTAAATCTGGATTATTATTCCACTGCAATATGCAATTTTCTTGACAGAGATTCTAAGTCACCTCTTGGATCATTTCCTAAATTTTTCTTAGTAACTCCTGAGTACCTCCTCTCTCTTCCTTGATGCTGGTGGCCTTTAAAATATTTGCTGACTGATGTCATTTAATTTTCACCTCAATTAACTCAGCTAGAGTTGCAAAACTAAAAAAAATTAATAAATAAAAAGAAATAAATTGTAGGGGGATGTAAATTAACTCATTCATTTAAGTTTAGCTTATCTAAGAGATGTTCTTTCACACTTTGCTCTCTGCAGAGTGCCTCCAACCTTATATAGATGTGGGATGTGCTGCACTTGCTTCGACTCTTATCTACATATTAGCAAAAGAGAAGGAGAAAAAGCCAGATGCAAAGATGCCCCATGAGACTGATATGGAGCTGTTTCTGTAGCAACCGATGATTTTCTTCTCGTGTAAGAATGAGCCTAGTCATATCTAATTCCGAATGTATCTGGGCCTCACTTGCCAGCCAAAGCTATGTCAAGTATAAAGTCAATATAGTCAGAAAGAGTGATAAAAAAAGGCAACTATAAAGTCATCTTCCTACTCCTACACTCCTCCTCCAGCCAGGATCTGAAAGATATCCTTACCCCTGCCTTCTGTCCCAGCACATCGTCTCCAAGTCCCCAGCATCCAGCAGAATTGGTAAGCAGAGCTGGAGGTACCAGCCACATACCCAGGTATTGCATACATGAGGCTGATGCGCTGGAAGCTCCTTCAGCAGACCCATGCATCCACATCCCAGGAGAGAGCATGCTCTGGCAGGGGTTTCTGTAGGCCACAAGGGCATCCATACCTGCCTTGGTCTAAGTCTTTATACAAAAGTCCTAAGGTCAGAGCTGAGTTAACTTTTGCTTTAGAAAACTCTTTTTTGGGTTTGTGCCATTTCACTGCCTTCACTTTGTGGGCAATATTTTCTGCAGTTAGGAACCCAAAGGCAGGCTGCCCATCTCACCAACATCTCATGCCATAGTCCACCCACATGAAGGCGGAATTGACTCTCTGGGACCACAGGAGGACTTTGTCTGCCTAAATGTATTTTACCCAGCCTGGTCTCTGCTATTGATCTCTTCCATCCAATTTTAATGTGGCTTGAACAGGTTAAAATTTGAAATCAAGTGCATGACTTTTTTCCTTCTTCTTTTTCCTGGAATCTTTGCCACAAATAGTTACTAATTGTGCCTTTTCCTTTTAACTTAGAAATTAGCTCTTCTTTTCTATAAATGGACTGTGTTGACATAAGAGTAATTGAAACCAGTGGATCTTCTCACAATATATAGCCTCACAAAATAAAGCTGAGCATGTATTGAAGGCTGAATTTCACATTTCTATGGCGTTTATTATTGCTACACTCTGTAACATCAATGCTTTTGGAAGCTATTCTCTAACATGTCATGAAAGCACTCAAAAGTTCAGAAAAAGATCAAAGAAATCCAAGTGTGCACCTTGACATGCTGTGGATGGCACACCACGACTGCCCACAAGCATCACCATAAGCCTCCTTGGTTTTGCACTGGAGGGATTTACAGTAGAGTGGAGGGAGAAGGTGCAGAGAGGGCGAGGATAAAGTTTCTGCCCCATCCTTCTGCATCGCTACCTGAGAGTACAAGGGTGACAAGCTGTGCACCTCAGTGTCTTCTAGTCCTATACAAAAGATGCCGCTGTGAGAGAGGAATGTAAACCTTCTTTTAGTTGTTTGTTGGACATTTTAAGAAATATTCAGGGCTAATCAACATCTGGATAAACTTTCTAATGAAGCCTTAAAGGAAGGTGCTCGAAAAAAGTAAATATAACTCAGCGAGTGCTTCACACCTGTCCAGTTTCTCAAATGCAAGTTTCCCTACTTGTACTCTCAATTTAAGTAATCACCCCAATAAGCTACTAATTCAAATCCTGTTTAAATAGATAATTCAATGATTTAAAGCTGCTAATTTTTTTGTTTGCTTGTTTTAAACAATGTTATGCCAAGCAATACTCTTTTCTTTCCATCCTGAGATCACAGGCTTTTGTTCTTATAATGAAGCAAAATCTCACATTTTATACTTTCTTTATGATTAGCTGCTAAAGTTTCCTGCTATAATGATAAAATGAACCAGTCAGCTTGTTGACACTTGACTGAGATTTTAGTAAATTACATCTGCTGTAGCCTCCTCTGTGGAATCAATTATTGATACTATAGGTGTGGAAGAACGTTTATAAAGTGGTTTGGAATATATTATCACTCATGCTAAGAGCTATAATGAACATTTTAAACCATTTTAACAGTGACCTCTACAGACATCTGATTGTTGCAATATTTGCTAATTCAATTCTGGTTTAGAATCAAAACCAAATCCAAACTATCACAGATAGTGCCAAACCATTAAGCTACTTTACTCATCCTTACAGTCCACATATTCTTCTACTTAATATCTGACACCTGCATATTTCCTTCCCAAAACCTAAGTGCCAAGGATACATGATACTTCATTTTTCAGAAATTGCTAAACGAGTACCTGAGACCTCTCCTTCTCCCTGCTTTGACTATTCATCCCAAGAACACAAGACTCATGCAATATCTTCTTACAGCCCTATTGTGCTCAAAAGCTAGTTGGAAAGAACATTAATACACTGAAGGTTAAGAAAAGATTGAAAAGCCATGCGAGATGTCTTTGGGCAGACATACAAACACTCTGTAATATATATGTATGTAGTATGTATGGCTGTAGTAGTAGGTCACAGCCCCAAAGCCTTGGTGTGCAGATTACTACCAAAAGCAGTAGACTGGTGCCCAAAGCAACAGCCACGGGAGGCTGAACAACCTGAGTTCTGCACAGCAGAGGCCATCTGCAATGTGCACGCTCAGTTTTATTGGTCACGTAAATTCACAGTCTGTTCCGCATATTCTTGAGTGACATCTGCTGGTGCTTTATCTATAGGTTGCCTTATTTACATATACAGCACTCATAAAGGTAGTATCAAGATTCTTACTGAACCTCTAGGAACCAAAGAAAAGCCCATCGGTCCACTATAAATATTTACAATCACACCAAAAAGTTGTTAAGACTATCTTATCTCTGGAAAGAAAAAGAGGAAGAACAAACTGCTTTGGAATGAACTGATGCTTAACTTTGCCAATGAGAGTTATGATGACAGAAAGCCTCTTTCTGTCCTTCTGCATCTGTAAAATAACTGTCCTTATGCACCTCAGTTAAGCCACATGAAGGGAGATTCACAGCAACTTTATGATTTGATGATATATACTATGCATATACAGTGCATCTTCTCAGATGTGCATGCAAAGGACATCCTTGATTAGTTAACAAGTCTCTCTTTAATCCAAGGCAAAATATGGGCAAGCAAATCCAGTCCCTTCATTGAACACAACTGGCCAAATAGACTCAGAGCTCCCAGTTTCATAGACTTCTATTCTTGTTAATTCAAGCCTGAAATACTGAGACAAATTGATGCACAGGTAGCCAGTGCTCTAGTCACTCTGCAGCCTGTGTAGAGTATGTGAGTATATGGAGTACATACGCAAACACTGGTATTTGTGCCCCAATAAAGACTGGGGAGAAAGAATGGATGATGTAGCCAATACTTTACTCTTCCTAAAAAGTTTTGGGTCTGCAAGAAACAAAGGAAAAGAATAAGGCCCATTTCTCCATGGTCTGACCCCACCTCCAGGTTGGAACCAAGCTTCTTTGTAGTTTCACAATCAAAAAGGTGGCTGTGGCTATGGGCATGTTTTGAAGGAAGCATATGTACTTACACAGCAAGTGTTCGGGATCTACTCATTCCACAATTTAGCTCAGCATTTTAAAGGGTTTATTTTGGTAACAAACCACCATGCAAGTTTTTCATAGCTTGTTGTATTATTATGCAAATTGCGGAGCTGTGGTTATAATCCTGTGCTTGTGACATCTTAATGCCTATAGAGATTACTTTAGTGCCACAAACAGCAGATTATGTCTTAAAGAACATAGTAAGCAGCAGGAGCTAATAAACTCTTCTCTTTAAATGTTATTTATTTTGAGAAAAAGAGTAAACAAGGACAGGTAAAGCTATACAGACCACACACAGTGCCATTAACAACCAAACTCTATATACGATGCAGATGGCCTTAAGCACTGCACAGCCATTCTTTAGTTGTGAATTCCTGTCTTATGTTAAGTCTTAGGATGGAAAGGAGCAGCATTACTGAAAGCAATTATGAACTTTGAAAGTCTGCCATTTGTGGGGGGGGTAAGGAACAGTGTTCAATGATGTTTAATTAGAAACAAAGCATATCTACCTATACCAGTAATGGGATATTGACTACCTAGCTACTGTTTATGGGCTATTTTAGATAACAGACAAGACAGATTAACCCCCAACATACGCAATTTTAAAACTAAACATGCAGTTGTAGGGGCCTGTGATCACACAGTAAATGAGGCACAAATCCAGAGATTTATAACCCTGTTCTCCCCCATTTGGACCTCGAGATTGAACTTCAGCTGCTTACATCCAGCTATGAGTGCTCTGACCAGCAGAACATTTCCCCCAAACCTTCTTTTTGTGTGTATAACTAATGAAATGTTTATTGAAACTGGGAGCTAAGTACCAGCCTCCACATCCAACCTGTAGGTTAGCTACCAGCTAGTAGCAGTTGTCCTACTCTCTCCATGTTAACTAATTTAACATGCCAGAATAGCAGCACACTGATGGTGAGAAGGTCGACTTGGGTTCAAAGAAAATATTGTTTTGAAAAAAAGGTAATTCTATGAAAAGACAAAAAAAAACAAACAAAAAACAAAACCTGGAACTTTGAGAGAAGGTTTCTGAAACATAAGAATTTTTTTCACTAGAAGAGTCCTTCTTTGTAAGAAGTTAAATACCTTCCTGTTTGGGAAGCAGCATGTGTTTGCACTCAAGTTTGGCTTCTGCTCTGTATTAGGAATTCTGCTTAAGGCAGCACTTAACCAGAAAACAAAGCTCTAGATTACAGCACTGACATGATCCATTTCCTAATACACCTGAGCACAGTCAAAAGAAACACCTTCGATAAACTTTTAAGAAACAGGACTCTTGTGGTTTCACACCATAAGGATGCATGCACATGGAAGAAGGTGATCAGGAGTAATCAGCATGGATTCACCAAAGGGAAATTTAAGCAACCTGATTGCCTTATATGATGCGACAAGGGGCTGGATAGATGAGCAGTGGATGTTCTCTACCTGGACTTCAGCAAGGCTTTTAACACTGTCTCCTATGACATCCTCATATGCAAGCTCTGGAAGTGTAGGATGAATAAGCAGATGGTGAGATGAATTGAGAACTGACTGAATAGCAGGTCTCAGAGGGTTGTGATCAGTGGCACACAGTCTAGCTGGAGACCTGTAACTAGCAGTGTCCTTCAAGGGTCAATACTGGGTCCAATGACTTGAATGCAGAAGGAATAGACTGCCTCCTCAGCAAGTTTGTTGATGATACAAAACTAGAAGGAGTGGCTGATACCCCAGCGTGCTGTACTGTCATTCAGAAGGATCTAGAATGGCTGGAAAGATGAGGAGAGTGGAACCTTTCAAAATTTAACAAAGGCAAGTGTCAGGTCCTGCACCTAGGGAGGAATAACCCCATGCATCAATATAGGTTGGGGCTGACCTGCTGCATAGAGAAGCACCTCACTCTGCAGAGAGGGATTGGGGACAGCAATTTGTCCATAAGCCAGCAATGTGGCCTTGTGGCCAAGAAGGCCAGTTGTCTCCTGGGCTGCATTAGGAAAAGCATTACCATCTGGCTGAGGGAGATAATCCCCCCTCTCTAGTCAGCCCTGGTGAGGCCTCACCTGGAGCGCTATGTCTAGTTCTGGTCTCTCCAGTAAAAGAGAGACACGCTGATCCTGGAGCAAGTCCAGCGAAGGGCTACTAGAATGATTAAGGGTCTGGAGCATCTCTCTTATGAGGGAAGGCTGAGGGAGCTGGGCCTGTTCAGCCTGGAGAAGACAAGGCTCAGGGGAATTCTGATCGATGTACATAAGTATCTGAAAGGAGGGTGCCAAGAGGATGGGGCCAGACTCTTCTAGGTGGTGCCATGAGATAGGATGAGAAGCAATGAGCATAAACTGAAAACCAGGAAATTTCACCTGAATGTAAGGAAGAACTTATTTACTGTGAGGGTGTGTGAACATTGGAATGGGTTGCCCATTGTGGACAGCCATTGTGGAGTCTCCTTTCTGGAGATATTCAAGAGCCATCTGGAGACAATCCTGAGCAACGTGCTTTAGATGACCCTGCTTGAGCAGGGAGGTTGGACTGTATGACCTGTGGTGGTTCCTTCTAGCCTCAACCATTCTGTGATTCTCTGATAACAATACAAATGGAAGGAAGAAAAACACATACAACAGATGCAACACAAGAGTAAATTCCTCCCGAATATAAATTTTCCCCCAAATGACTGCATTTTCATGCATAAAACTTACAACTTTTGTGTTAAAAAGTCCCTGTGATTCAGCAGCGATGTGAAAATAAACATGAGAGAACACAACCTCTCTAGTTGCCATTTTCTCTGACTCCCTAGAGCCTAAATTCCCCCCCACTCCACCCTCCCTCCAAGAACTCCCTGCCTTTGCTTCTGATTTTGTGGGAATTATCTGGTTGTGTTTATCTCAAGTGTTATTTTCTCTTAAGATGTTCGAGTTTGCCTGAGATGCAGGTGAGCTGTGTGAGAACACAGCACAGCAATTTTCAGTGGCAGAAGGTATTCTGCAAACACTCAGAATATATTCCCCTTCCACACAAAGATGGCAATATTTAAAGGCAACCAGGTGACTCCTATAGAATAGTAATGCATGGAGTTTTATTTAGAAGAAAGCCTTAATAATAGGTTGTATTTCTGGCATCTCATATTCAAACATTTCAGAAACTTAAACATTCAGCTCTATAAGCAAAGCCTGTAAGCCTAACTACCTAAGCTTTCTATATAACACAGAGTAAATGTTAGGAGAACTTTATGGCTGTGAAATGGTGTGCATGAGATCTACAGCCTGTATCATCTCCAAAATCCTTCTGTAATGATTTCCATTTGTGCCATCACCATTCAGTTTCAAAGCTACCAGTCTCACACCTACGGCTCCATTCGTCCAGTCATTCAAAAGGAAAAGACAGAGCTTATTGTTTTGAATGTTAGGTTTACTCTTCTGTTACTATAACTGCATATATGTACACACATAAATATATTGCATATAGGTACATAAAATCATAGACATATAAACATTCAGATATGTTTATGCAGGTGTGTATATATCGAGATTTCTATTAACTTCTGCACTGTACAGAGAGAAGTAAATGCTTATAAAACTAGAAGCATGCCACAAAGACAAGGAATTGACACAGACTAAGTGTTGGAGATACACAAGAGAAACCTCAGAAATACTCAAAATTATCACACCTATCCAAGATCAATTTTGTGTCCAACAGAAACATGGCAGCATACACCTTTCCTAGTTAAAGCAGTATCTCTTTAAGGAGCCAAAGGAAATCAGTGTGAGGGAAGTCAATGCAACTGATCTCCAATGCACCAGACCGGATGATTTCATTTGTTAATCTTCAGCTCAAAATCTACTGGCTTTCCAGTCCCACCACATTCACTTTTCTCTATCTCTTTCCTTATTTCCTCATTTCCTCCATTCAGCATAAGTGCTGTAGCCCAGTTTCACCTACATTTTCAAACTGCTAATATTATGGGAATGTAAACCAAGAAGATAGGAAACAACTGAATCCAAAGACTTGCACAACAGCTGGACAAAATCAGTATTTTTTCTTTTGCAGCAAGGAGACAACTAATTCCACCCCTCCTGCTCTGGCTGTTTAGGCACTGTTACAGCCAAAGACTGCAACAGGCACAGGCAGGAGGGACAGGGAAAACAACAGTGTGTTTTCACATTTAATTTAGGAGGATTACTTTATCTGAAAATCTTGCCTCCCTGCCATACTGTGCAAAGTTCCTTGTTTACTGTATATAAGCCAAGACAACATGACCAAAATAATAGTGAGAAGTTAAATTAGAATCTAGTATGTATGGAAAAATATATAAATTTATATGTCTGACTTTTGTGATCTCATCTAATTTCAAGCTTTTCATCTAATTTCAGTTTGAACCTGTTTCCTTTCACAATCCATAGCAGTGAGTTAGTTTTTCTATTGCTCAAAAAAATCAATTTATTTTTTGCCCAAACCAGACCACTGCTTGTCATATTCACTTAACAAGTGATTCAGAGCATCCCAATCTTCATTCTTCTGAAAACTGCATATTTAATTACAGCCCGTGAAAGCACTATCTGGAGAAGTCAAATGGCAGCAATGCGCATGAGCTATCCCAGAGGTAAAAAGAAATAATCTTACTTTCCAAAGAGACTAAACAATTTCTCATTTGTTTCTGAAGCAATTTTGTTACAGCTTTCTATGGCACATGCTAAAATAATTACTTACATCCCTATATCTGAACCTCTTGAGCCACAGAACTTGGGATGAGGTCCACTGAGGCCTGTGTCAAAACTCCCAAAGACTAACAGGGCAGTGTCAGGATTCCTTACAGCCATTTCCAGGGTCACTCTGTCTTTGCACACTATCTAGTGTAATTCCTGTTTAATCTATGGTTGGTGTCTCTGGAATTGTTAATAAAAGCAGTAAAATGGAGGCTACTGGAACCAAGGTAGCTTTTAGCTTTATACATCCAAACTGGAACATTTTTATCTCACTTTTAAAATCTGACATTTTAGCCCAAAGCCTTCACCCAGGTGCTTTAAACTGTGAAAACCATTCCAGAGGCATTTTAATTCACAATAGCTGAGGAGATCTATATACAGCATGTATAATATGTCATGCTATATTGAAGGAAAAATAAAAGTTTGATTCATCAAAATCACCGAGCTGCCTTAGCCTGCCCAAGAGTAGCCTTAAATGGTGATGTGCGCAAGAAAACGAGGCCAACCAGTTGTTACTGTTTTGTTCTTTCTTCAGTCCATGTCAGGTTATTCTGACTAATAAAATAAGGAATAACATTTATCCCTTACACTGAACAGAGATAAGAAGCCTGAAAACCTCTTTTCATTAGCCTCGTTGCTAACTGTTTCAAATTATCGCTCTTTTACAGTTGTTCTATAAGCAGTTCCTTGGGGATCTGCTACCTGATATATATCTAATAGTGGTTAAAAAGCTCAGAACAAACACTTGTGAAAAATCTGCATGGTGACTGACAAATACAAGACTGTTCTGAGCAGCACCTGAAGCACAGGGACATCAAGGGGAGCAAGAATGCCCCGTTAGCCAATTCTGATATGAAACTACTAATTCTGCATCAGCAGTGTGCCATTGCTAAGGGCTTCAGTACAACCAAAGGGTGAGCTTCCCCAGTTACCCTTGTTGAGACAGTCACTGAAGGCAGATCATGTCTCTTGGAATCAGGTTTCCAGAAGACAAAAGCTGAGATTTACTCATGTACGTGTAACAGACATTTAAACAAGGATGTAGTAATTATGTCATGAAGCTACTGCAAACCAGTTGTTCTTTGAGTTACACAAAGTATACGTTTATCTGGATAATCTGAAACCTCCAATTTGTAAGTCACTCTGAAACTTCCAGTTTTCAGGAAAATACAGTTCTGTATTTAAACTGCTTCCATTACCCTCATTTATGTTCTTCATTTATTAGAAGAAATCCAAGAGGTTTCCAAACATCCATGGAATATTAGCCTTAAAAATCAATTATCTAGATGTTAACAACAACATTTACACACGGTGTTTGGAAAAGCATTTTGCTTTTCCAAAGTGTACATATTTTTTAGTTAGGAAAAGAGCTGTGGTACGTCAAGAGTAACTCATGAGGAAGTATCAGTCCATCATTTCAAACCAATTTCACAGTTGTAGGAAAGGTGAACAAAAGTTTCCATAGGTTAACATGTGAGGAAAATTTATCCTCGTTCTCACCCTGAACTCTACTGTGTCAGACAGCTATATTTCAGGATTTTTATATGGTTTGTTTGTTGGTTTTTTTTAAAGACCAACACAAATGTAAATGTTCCAATTCATAGTGGCAAAATTAGGTGTCAGGTTCAGTCCTGTTCCCAGTGAGCTGCAATTTTTCTTATGGGTATTGAAGATGGAGAATATTTTTAAGACTGAGAACACAGTTCCATGTTCAGGTTGCAGCCTGCCCTTGCCTTGCCAGTCCCAGCCTCTGCAGAGACAGGCAGGTGTTAGCATGCAGCTACTTTATTCCCCAAAGACCACTCCAGAAGAGAGTCTCTCTACTGTGTTAGCTATCAGATACATATCTGTGCTCAATATTACAACTGGAAAAAATATGAGAGTTTGAGACTTTTCATATCTCCAAAATAAACAAAACAGTGCAGACAATACAATAGAATCAGTATTTTCAAATGAGCTTTTTAATGAAGTCTGAATAGATTCCCAGATCACATGATAAGAAAACTAAGTAAAATCATTGGGGATTATTATCAAAAAGCTCCTTGGAAAAACAAAACAAAACAGCGGATATGATCTTAGGGTAGAAAAGGCACTTTGTGTAATAGGAGCTGGCAAAGCAAGAGGCAAAAGCAAAGAAAGTGTTAAGAGAACTGAGGACAAAGAGGTGCCATTAGGAAGATGCCGTTAGGAAGCTGGCTTTGGAAGAGATTGTGTAGAAATAAGACGAAACTGTACTCGAAAACAAATAAGCAAACGAACCAGCTCACCCAGCCCTTTGATCGGCAAAGAAATCAGAACTGTCAGCTTTCATCCGCCTCATACAATAAACCTAAACTCAAAAAAATAGTTAACTTTTGATTCAAGCCACACAGGGCTAAATTTTACTGGCCACAGCTTTGCCTAACTAGGTGGTTTGGACTCTGAGGAACATGAGATTTTCTAGGTGAGGGAGTGTTTTAGTATTGCTACTGTGTCAACTTTGAATTATGCACAGATTTTTAAATATGGAACTGTTCCTCTACTTATGATGACAGGCACATTCACATCACATAAAATTGGGAATGGGGAGAGCTAAACAAAGCCAGTGAGTTCTGAATTGATCACCTAAAACATCTGCTGTATTGCTTTGGAATAGCAGCACATATGGTATATAGGAGCATCCAATATTTGGAGGCACACTACCTATGCAGAACATCCATAAAATGTCAGAAACACCCATTTTGGCCATTTTCTGTCTTCACTCTGAATGTTCTTCTTTTAAATAAAAGGCATAAAATTATTTTGGGGTTGATTTCTTTGTATTATCACATAGTTTGATTGCAGTCGACTTAGCTCCTGCCTTAAGTCTCCCCTACATTTCTGTACAGTGCTGAGAATACTAATAGTGTTCACAAAGACAACAAGAACATAATGGGAAACAGAAAGAAAAGTTATCATCTAAATGTAATCCTTCCTATCTCAGACACTCCTTGCACTTACTCTGAATCTCACTGCTATTATGGTACAATAATCACACAGCAATCTTCACACAGTATCTATTAACAACGAATCATCAATATGCATTTATAAACGGGATTTTACTCTCATGTAGCTATACAGAGCTCTAGTCTTGCCAAGAGCTAGGGTGTGACATTTTCATGAACAGCTGACCTTGGAGTGAATTAGGCACCCAAATGCCTTTTAAACTCTGACATATTTTTGGGAATCTGGTTCTGAGCATCAAAATCTCCCTAAAATGGGTCACGCTGCAGCCTCTGAATTTGCATGTAAACATGGTAAGACAAAATATCTCAAATGATCAAATAAAAGTATTTTTTACATCCTACTGCCCAGTTATTTGCTTTGAACTCCCATGCAGTCACTCCCATTTTATAAGTTTGGCTTTTATTTGGGGGAGATAAGAAATACTGGACTGTCATATCCACTCAGACCACATCCCAATGGAAAAGAGAGCTACTGTGCAAAACAGAGAAAATACCAGATGGGCTATTGGAGCCACAAAGTCATAGAAACCATTAGGTTGAAAAGAAATTCTTCAAAAGGGAACTAGTCTAGGGAACAGTACAGGTTCAGAAAAGATGACAGAGATCAGCAAAAATACTTGCAATTTCTCTTGGCCAGAGTTTCCTTTAACCAGTTCAAGCTCAGAAAGAGATAAGGGTGAACCATGAAGCAACATTTACAGAGTCTCTCTGGTAAACTTATTATTTATTACAGTCTCAGTTGCAAAACCTGAGACAAAGGCTTTCCCCCCTGAAGAGAAACACTAATAAAAGTGCCTGTACTTTGTCGCTCCTTTGAGCCTATTCCACTGGTAAAACTCAGTAGCAGGCTGTGTAATTCTCAAAGTCCCTCCAAGTTTTATTGAATAACTCACTACAAGCTATTACAAATAAACCCAGCACTAATTTACCCATTACATCATCATGCAAACTGGTAAGGTCCTACTCATCCTTGCCAAACACTGTCTTTCAGAAGAAAAAAAGACATATTCTGGGATGGCTAAAAGGTGAATCGGGTACCAGTTTTGGTAATTCCAGCTCACATTAGCAGAAAGCAGCATGGAACCCAAATTACAACGCACAAAGTCATGTATCATTTAAAATAAATTCATTGCTCAACCAGTATCCAGTTTGGCAGGACTGTTATTTCTAACATTAGAACACTAAAACATGGTATTTAACGAAACCACATCACGCACTTCATAATAGCTGGCTATATTACTCTGAAAATGAAAAGCCTATATTCTTTCTTTGTGACCTGATGTCATGGTGAAACCAAAGAGGGCAAAACTCACTGCTCACATTATCTGTGCCACAATCTTCTTTTAATCCAATAAAAGGCTCTACATTTTCTAAGAAAAAAAAAACCCAAAACCCTAATTCCAAGCTTTTTAAAGAGCAGATCACAAAAGCAAAAACATCGCTAAAGCATATATAATTCTGTGAGGGCTCCCTCTTTTGGCAACAAATAAAAAGCTTCAGAGATCATCAGCATTAAGCTTTTCACAAGAGGTTCTTTGCTTTCAGGAATACAAACCTCACATCAATAACATAGACTGACCTTATCATATTTTATCTTTCAGGGAAGACCTCATTTGCACAGAAGGCTTCATCTACCAATACAAAGAATGCTGCTGCTCCTAAATTTGGGAGTTCCTTATAGGGTCCTTTGATTCTGCAGAGACTTTGCAGCAAGAGAAACCGCTCAAAATTCCACATTTCCCCCCAAGATTTGGGAACTAAGAGTTACAGGGCTTTCCAGGTGCAGCCAGAAACAGATGCAACTTGGCATTGGCTGGGATAAAAATCACAGGATTAGTCAAGGAAATAGGTCACAGAGGACAGGCCAAAGAGCAAGTGTGAAGAATAGCTTTTTACTGATTAGTCCCTTCCTGGGAAGCAAGCCAGAAAGTACAGAAGGTCCCCAAGAAATTTCCTTTTAATACTCAGACCAAGTTTCACTGTGTAGCTTTTCCATGGAAGCTCAGGGTTAGAGTTAAACTATTAAATGGAAAAACATCTAAAAATTGTTTATCACTACTGGTATTGCTGGTATAAAAGCTTTTACCTGGACACAGGGTTTCTAAGGATGCTGATCACTTGGGAAGGCACACTGCCCTGCTTTAGGGCAGTGATTTTGGATTGCATTAGCAAAACTGCTACACCTGATTTCTTAGTTAACTGGGGGCTGCGATTTCCGAGGGAAATCTGCTCACCTGAGTTATTGCTACATTTCTCCTTAAAATGGAATTTGAGGTCAATATGCTGAGACTTCAAGCAATTTAAGGCAGGTTCTTAAGTATTTACCCATACCAACACCCTAGACCTATTAATATTAGTTTAGCCTTGGATAGGAAAGAGTGAAAGGCTTTGGCTAACTTTTTCCTTTCAGTTCCCTGTAATTTACATCAGCTGATACTCTGAAACTCTGATTCTATACCATGGGAGCTTTTTAGCAGTTTCTGTTAAGGGTTACTGAAATTTAAAAGTTCATTATGTTACAATTCTCTCATCTTGGTCTCAAAGGCTTTTACATTACTGCTGTCCTGTGGGGAAACTAAGGAAGGGGTTACTGGTTAAGTGAACTCAGGGAGAGCTCCTTATAAACATTATATAGGTATTATGAGGTCTTTCAGTTTAAATACCCTGTCTGTGAAAGGCAGCTTATCCTGGATTTATGTACATTAAGTGAATATCATGCTAACTTTTTATTAAAAATTAAGATCTTTTGAGTCACAACAGAAATCAATACACCACAATTTGAGTGAAGTAGAATGATGATCCTGTGGTTAAGTAATTGAAAAGGGAATTGAGTAATCTGTCATCCTCCCTGCTCTGGGCAAGTTAGCTCTGGATGTCTTAAGCACTGCATTGTAGGCTCCTAAAAGGGTTTGACATAATGTTTTCAAAAGCAACTCCAGCAAGTAACACAACATATTGGTTTCTTACCTAAACACAAGGCTGATGTTTCCATTTTGCAAATCCTGGAGGTCTGGCCTATTTTAACATCTTGGACTGAGAAATTAGATGGTTAAAATAGCTAACCTTAACAGCCTGTACAGTAAGAATTAAATGCATGTTCCCATGATCAGATACAACCTAGCACTGCCCACCTCCAAGTTTGCAGGTAAGAGTCAACTGTGGCTGTAAAATCATTTGGAACTGTGAGCATGGGAAGTTGCTGCTACACAAACCTAAAACATGTGCAGAACAGTGCAGAATGTAAGCTAAGTCCATCTAGCTTAGAGCAATGCTGGACCTATCTGCTACTGACTTTTTTAAAGCATCCTAAGAAAATGGAAACCTTAAATCACTTTTGAAAATGAAACTAAACTTCCTAAAGTACTTATGTCTGTTCTGCAGAGTGTTGTGGAGGTCAAGATTTGAAGTCAAGAGCTCTTCTGACAACTGAACCACTCAGCTCAGCAGAAAGGGTGTTGCACTTCCTTTCTTTCAGACCTTTCATCTGTTACTAGTGTAAGTTGGTTCTATCTGGGATAACATCTTGGAGTGTTCAGACATTAGACCAAGTTTTTTGTGCTCGGATTGTTCTTTGCTGTATGTATATACATAATTACATACATCACTGCTGTTTATATTGTGGCATAAGTAGGGGTGAGGTGATCATAGATCGATAACCACTATGTTTTAAAGAATAAGGCAACACAATTGGCATAAGACGGGTGGTGAAAGGCAAATCATGATGCAATTTTGTATGAAATTATATCTGCGTAAACAGTATAGGCAAAATCTGTTCAAGCTTCAGTGTAAATTCAAAATAAACTCCAGAAGGAGGGCTGATGCTTCTTTTCATAACATGCCTTCAGTGTCTTTCTGACATCCAACAGCAGCAGCTTAGGAAGAGAAGTATTTGCCTTCATTTTGAATTTGCCTGCCTTTTGTCAAAACCCTAATTTCATTGAATTGCTGAGGTTTGTATCTTTATAAAATTCACTATTCAAGCTTCCAGCAGACATGCAGATTAGCCTTATCCTAAAGCACCTCATCTCTATTTATCCCAGGATAATTAGTCACGTAAATTAGAAGTCATTACCAAAGGCTACAAAACCCTTTAGCAAAGGCTTGTTGGCTGGCTAAACATGTTTAAAGCACTTTTGAGGTCTGAGGGTGGGAAGAGAGGGGTACGTCGTGGGGTGGGAGGGGAAGAAATATCATCAGAGTAAGAAGTAAAATCTGACACAGAAAACGAGGCTGTGTTAATCTGTATTCATTCCCAAAGAAAGACTTATACTATTGTATGCTGCCACAGTGATATATAACAGAGGACATTTAAAATGCCAAGACATAAAAGTGTATTTTCTTCATTACATTTTCGTTGAATGCTTTGATCTTCCCATTTCACACTATAAGTTTGATTCATCATTACTTTCCAGTAAGAAACTGCCACATTTGATTGCGGAAAGAAGAATTCTTATCTAATTGCAATTTGTAAGCACAGGATTTAGTGTATTGTTGCCTGAAAAATGGAGCTGTCTAAATTATTTTCCCTGAAACTAACATCCTCAACAAATAAAAGCAACATATGATAGCTGGGCATAATTAAAGAAAAATGACACCTACTGTTACATGAATAAAGAAAATGTGTTGATGACAAGAAAGGGAAAAAATGTGATTTCCCTGCAGTTTTGCTGAAACACAAGAGCATCACACTTTAGTTCTTTAACACATTTGTTCAATGAATTGGAAAAAAAGCAATCCCATCCTCCAAACCAGCCTGTAATGTACAGTTATTTCCCTGCAGTCAGAGCAATGCCTGTCAGACATTTTGGATTTACTGTGCATGCATAGCAACCCTGTCTGAGTGTCCGGACACCCAACAGTCTTTTCCGAGAAATAGCATAGAAATGAGAAATCAGCCATGAAAATCTGGGCATGCAGAAAACCTTCCTTTAGAGGCTCTTATTTAGAGCTTCACTTTCAACAGCCATTTTGATCTCTTAAGGTGTCTGTACATATGCCATACAAACAGTTTTCAAGCAACTATCTGCTTCTTCAAACCTGTTTTTTTCATTTCCTGTTTTTTAACCCCTCATCCTTGCTCCCTCACATATACATATTTATACCATTCCCCAATATTAAAGAACTCATAGAAAACCAGTGCTAACAAAACATGTAATATTCTATTGTCATTTGGCATTTTACCACCCAAAGCTTAGAGTATTTGCCTTTTCTTTTCCTTTGTTTTCAGCTCTGTCCTGTCTCCCCACAGCATTCACATATTCATTACAGATGTACTGATAAACTAGATTTTGACTCCATGGGGTATAAATAGGGTTATGGAAATCACCCATCTATAGCAGTACTTGATAATAAATATGCAGTGATAGTTGTGAGAGGTATTATTCCCCATTCTCAACAGCATAAGAACAGGATAATTTGTAACCTGTTAGAGGAAATACTATACTGTGCCCATTTTACCAATATTTCATTTTCACAGGTATAATGTCATATTCACCTTGATTCATTACATGGGCAACTCTTCTCTGCATTGCCAGCCATTAGGACAAACCTCACTATTAGGGCAGAAGAATTCCACTGTGTACTCTATGTGATACCATGTAACATCCAGGAAACTGAGCTATAAAACCAGTTATTCCAGTCTCAGTATGCGTACTGGGCTTGCCAACCAGTGCTTCTCTCTCTGCTACCACTGAAAGCAGCTGTCAGAAGTTCCTCAGTAACCAGCATCACTGTCTGGAGGCAGAAGTACCTTTTGACCATTTCTGTATATGGAAGAGGACCAATCAGATTAGAAAACACTTAGTGACATTAAGCATCCATTAGATGATCTCCCAAGGTCCCTTCTAACCTCAATGATTCTATGAAATATTCTTTTATGTCAATAAACACAAGCAGATCTGATCAAATATTGATTTCCAGCACTCCTCCTCCCGAGGCAGCCTTCTTTCTCTATATAACATAGTGAGTTAGTCAAGTGATGGGAAGGATGAGGGATGCTTTCCACTACTGTGTCTCTCTTTCAAAGCCTCAGGGGGTTCTCTACAAATTCAAGAGAAACAAAACACATATGGCTTTGAAGAGAGCTCTTTCTTAGGACTGCCAATACTGCTCTGGCTTTGTGAGGTTTTTCTCAGACTATTCAAAGGAGAAGTTTTGTACCAGGATCTGGATGCCCCCTTCAGCACGTGAAGGATTCCACAAGCTTCTTCCCCAGATCTAAGATAATAATAAAAATAAAAGAAATGAACAAACAAGACCATACCCAAAATCTTAGCCCAGGCAGACTTCTTATTCCTGAAAACAGAAGATCTCCATTTCCCTAAAGTTAATTATGGGTATTGCTGCTGATATTAAATGCACATGGAAGATACAAGGATGCTGGAGAGGGACTCTTCATTAGGGACTGTAGTGATGGGACAAGGGGTAATGGGTTCAAACTTAAACAGGGGAAGTTTAGATTGGATATAAGGAAGAAGTTCTTTACTGTGAGG
>JANHGB010050049.1:0-24305 GCA_026283785.1 Coracopsis vasa | reverse complement strand
GGGGTTTGGGTGCTTCAAGGGGTTCAGAGCCTGCAAAGGGTTGGGGAACCACAGGCAAAACTTGGACCCTGAAACAGATTTGGGCACCACAGGGGATTTGGGCCACACAAAGGCTTGGGGACCCACAGGCACACTTGGACCCAAAAATGTGTCTGGGTCCCACAGGGGGTTTGTGTCACACAAGGGGGTTTTGGATCCACAATCACAGCTTGGACACCACAGTGGATTTGTGTCCTACAGGGGCTTTGGGGCCTGCAGGCAGGCTTTGACCCCTGAAAGGGATTTGGACCCCACAAGGGCTTTTGGGGATGCACAAGCACAGCTTGGACCCGAAAGCAGAGTGGGGAATCACAGGGGCTTTGGGCCACACAGGGGTTTGAGGCCCACAAACAGACTTGATCCCTGGAAAGGTTTTGGACCGTGCAGGCAAAGCTTGGATCCCAGAAGAGATCTGCAGGGGGTTAGGGTCCCACAAAGGCTTTTGGCCCTATGAACATGGGTTGATCCCTGAAAGGGGTTGGAGCCCCACAAGGAGTTTGGGACTCACAAGCAGTCTGGGCCCAAAGGGATTTGGGCCCACAACAGCTTCAAGCCCCACAAGCCTTCAAAAGTGAATTGGGCTCTACAGAGTGCCTGGAACCCACAAGCAGCTTTAGACCTGAAACAGATTTTGGCCTAAGAATGGGTTTGGGTGTCACAAGGAATTTGGGACCCAGGAGCAAGGCTTGGATACGCGGAAAAGTTTGTGCCACACAGGAATTTGGGATCCACAGAGGGTTAGGGATCCACAAGCAAGATTTAGCCCCCACAAGGGTTTTGGGCCCTATAAGGCATTTAGGTCCCACAGGAGAGGTATGACTTCCAAAAGTGGTGGGGATCCAAAAGCAGGGCTTGGCACCAGGAAGGGATTGGGCCCCACAAAGGAGTTTTGGGCCCCAAGGAAATTTGGGCTCCTAAAAGGGACTTTAGGCCCCATGGGAAGGATTGACCGCAAAAAAATGGGTTTGATCCCCACAAGCAAGAGTTGCCTCCAAAGAGAACTGGGTCCCCAGAAGGGACGTGGGTCCTATAAGCGAGGCTTGGGCCCCAGAGGGATTTAAGGCACCACAGGCAAGAGACATGATGTTTGGTATTTCGTTTCCCAGCACAGCTAGGATGAAGGGGGGCATCCAGGAGCTGCATCAGGTCACTCCTCAGCTCTGGTCCCTGCAGCGTTCAGCTGGGGATCTTCACATGCTTCCCACTGACCACCGGGAGCTTTCAAAGAGCTGCAGCACTGGGATTAAACCCCTTGCAGTGGTAGGCAAGGTGCAGACTAACCCGGTGTTTCCCAATTTCGGCACTTGGCTGAACTTTCGCCCCGTGAGCTGGAGCTGGGCCAGCAGCCAGTGGCGTGGTCAGAGTCCCCAGGCTGTGAAGCTGCCTGTTCTCAGGGCGGCTCTTTAAAACATAGCCCAGCTGTACCCGACAGGGTTTGGGTACAGTCAAACTGCAGCAGTCTCTGTATAGAACCAAGTTTGCGGAGGTGGGAGGACTTGCCTCCTCCGGCTCTGCATGAAGATGGCCATACCTGGGTCTTCTCAACTCCAGCCTTGAAGGGGGTGCTTACCCCCTTCCTATAGCAAGGTCTCTCTTTGATCCTTTGCTTGCCGTAGCTTCAACTCAAAATCAGACAGTCAGGTTGGCTTTGCCTTGGCCTAGAAGGTGAATGAAGCACATGAGGGATGAGTTGAGATTTTACTTCAAATATACAAATGTCATGGAGGCAATACGTAATTCTAGATGGTGCCCTGATGACGGGTGGGTCCTGTCTTTGAGGCACAGGGGCCTTCCTGAATATGCCGGTGTACAGCACTCGACCGTCAAAGGAGCGGTTTTCCTGAGGTTTCATTTACCATGTTTGGACATGGCCATGATTAATATTTCCTAACAGGAAGGCGTCATGCGTGCAGGCTTTCCTCTTCAGGGTTTGGGTCGAGGGTGACCAGGTTCAGGTTATACAGTGGCTCCTCACTTCCTCTGCCTCGGAGCCTACACCCTGGCTGATGGCTGCCTCTCTGCCAGCCCAGCAGCCACTAGTTGCCTTCCCAGTGACTCCAGTCGCCCACTGTGGAGGTCGGGTGCCGGGTCCTGATGCCAGTGAGGTGTCACCACACAACCCCTGGGGACTTGTAGAGCTTCTATGTGACGGGACCAGGACATAATATCCCCTACCTATATAATATATCTGTGAAATGAAGGAGGGGGGGTGTAATTTGTCACCATCCCCAAGCTGAGTTTTGCATGAAACCCAGGGTACAGGGGAAAGGAGCTATCCTGGAAAACAATTGTAAAGGCTGCTAAGGATCTCCGGTTGCACATTTTCTCTCTTGCTTTTCTTACTTTTAATGAAAGTAAAGCCACTGTGAGGTAGAGTCCCATGTAGGGCAGAAATTATTTAGTGATTCAGTCAGGTGATAAATGAACAATTTTGACCCCAAACTATCCATATACGTGTTTGTGAAAGAGAAGGGTGTTTTGAAACAAAACTTTCTGGCTCTTCTTTTTGAAGCAGCATTTGTTTTTGTTTTAAAATCAGCCTAAAAACACTACCACATAAATAAGTGGAAACTTACACAGAAGGATAAATAGCCCTCAACCAATATGTTTTCCTGTTCAGGTTGAAAGAAATATCTCAGTTTGACTCAACGTGTATTTTGGTGTTGTGTCTCCAAGCCTCCTCCCTCTAACAAATGAATTCAAGAGAGAGAAAATAAATAAATCTGTTTCTCTTTAACCTGAGCTGTGTTGGTTTGTTTATTTAACATGGCTTTTCCTTCCACCTCTTGAGAAGCATCCTTCTCTCCCTGCACAGCCAGAGTGGCTTGCAGCCCCTGTGCCCAGGAAAGCCCTTGCTCCTTTGGCAAAGGCTGCTGGCAGCACCGGCCCAGAGCTGGTTTCCCTGGCTGAGTGCCACATGAGCACTGCTCCGGCAGGAGGATATTTCCTGCTGACCGGCCGTGGCCGGGATAAGTGGCCTGGCAGTGAGCAGCAGCCACAGACCAAGTGCAGAGAGTGGGGAGCCCAGCAGGACAAGATCAGAGGATGCTGCGCGATACCTGGGTGGTGAGATAAGAGGTGTGAGGTGGACAAGCCCTGGATGTCAAGCTCCTCGCTGCCTGTTTTGTGCTTGCCCTGCAGCAGGAGAAGCTCTTTCCCTGGGATCAGCAGCCTCTTGGTGCTTAGGGAATAGATAAACCTGGACTATCTGGGCTTTGGGATAAATTTTTTTTTCCTGGTTTTATGTGTACATTCTGAACACGGTTCTGAAAGGGCTTAGTGGCTGTTATCTGTCTGTGGATGCATTGACGGGCACTGTAAGATCCCATCAGAGGAAGAAGATGTGGGGACATGGGAAAGGAAACCACGACTGAACCAACCTTGCTTGAGCAATCACATGTCCAGCATCACCCTCAGCCAGCACCATGGCCCTGACTCGCCTCATGGCCCCGACTCGTGCTGTTTCGCACTCAGATAAAATGAACGCTTTACTTTTATAACACATTGCACAATGGCAATGGCAATGAACTGCTGCAGCTGCTTATAGGCTACCTGTCTTGGTGCCAGGACTCCTTCCCACCCATTGTGGTTTGAACACAAGTTGAACAAGGGTTTTTTTCCCTGAAACTTGGATGTAAAGGTGGCAAAACAAAGACTCTTCTTCAGCTGTGCTCTACTCTATTCACACATCTGTGCTGGGACAGCCTTGAGTGGGTGAGTCTGGCCATGCAGATGTGGTGGAAGCTGTACTGCAGTTTCCATGTGATGGAAAGTGCCCTGCAGTTTCCTCGTTGATTTTACACCAGCACAACTCCATCAGCTTCTGCGAAGCTGCTACAGATTTGAGCTGATGCTGAAAGACAGTCAGATCTCTAGCATTTAAAGCCTTATACACTGTGCTGTTATATTTATTATTTATACATTTACTGAAACGTGCTTTCTTCATGCATTTCGCCACACTGTCAATCCTTGATAGAGATAGGAACATCATAGTACAGTGCTCTCCTAAGAGTACAGGTGCCCTGTACACTTGAGAGATGAAGAATGCGACCTGTTCGCGGGGTAGCGCTGATAGAATTGTTAGATTCCCAACAAACATGCAAAAATCATCAACCTGAGTGAATAAGTGTTAATTTAAAATGCAGGCATGACACGAGAATTATGAGAGTGCTGTGTAGTTTCAGCCACTCGCTAGCAATGGTTAGCAGCAAGGAAAATATGTATGACCAAAAAAAAGGTGTTATCCAGACAGCTGAATTCAAGTGTGACACCTGTGTCCTCAATTAACCCAACTAATAGTTAACTTTGGTGTCAACAGAAACTCTCACACCAGGATTTGGAGATGAGAAATGCATGAGTGCTGTTTTTCACTCCTTGACATTTTGTGTGTCGTCTGTTTTAGCTGAAATGTCTCAAGTGATGGGACCGTTGCAGTTTCTTTTTCAAGGGTATGGCTCTCGCACAATAATTAAATCTCTGGCTTTCAAGTGTAATTGCCGATGGCAGTGCCTCCAAAGTTGCTTCTTTATGCTCAACTGTTCTGTCTCCTAGCAGAAAGGACTTCAAGAAAAATAAAGAAGCCTGGGAAGAGCTGTGTGTGGCAGCAAAGGCAAGAACCAGCAGCGCAAACTCCATCCTTTCCCCCAAGTAGGGACAACAACAATCCCTAAGCACTGAGCCAGCCTGAAATGTGCCACAGTCCTGGGTGCCTAACAGTCCCTGAAGGAAATGGTAGCTTGCAGTACAGCTCCATCATTACCAGACTCATTGGAAAATGGTAATTTTTCAGCGCTAGGACCTGTCTCCTGCTCCACGTTGGTAATTGGTGGTGTTGGCAGTGAGCCAGGCAGCACTAGCAGCTCTGTCTTGCGAGGACAAAAACCTCCATTACTTTATGTTCTCTAATTCTCCCAAGGTGTGCTGCTGTCTATCAATAGAGTCGCCATGAGGTAATAGAAATTGCAAACCTCACCAGACTTATTTGTCTGAAAGCGTTTCTTGTAAAAATAATTATATGAGTCTCCAGAACTGTGGTACATGAGAATGGCAAAAGAGAAAGTTTGCAAATTAAAATGCAACAACAGGCTCTTTATCGCAAACTATGAGGGAAAGTGGGTGAGAAGGCTATTTCCCTTCTGTTGGGTTGGCTGGTGGCAGCTTTCAGAGAGAAAAGGCCATTTTTGTTGTCTGTCACTATGCAGTGAAGCTGCTGTAGATCCAGATCTGGATAGGCAGATGTATTTACCCAGGCACCAGTTGGGCATCATTCCCTGTCCTTGCTACAGTCTCTCCCTGTGAGCTTTGGAAAGTCACTGCCCTGTCCCTTGGTGGCTCATGATGGGGACGTCGCAACTCCAGTCTCACTTGCTTTGCCCAGTTTCAGGCTGGGGATAGGGCTTTGCCTGCAGGCCCCTGCCAGTCCCTGCCCTCTTTGCAAGAGGCATACTGAAGCCTTCCTCACACCATGTTCTTAACCAGCAAAACACCATCCAGAGCAAACATATTTGCAATGATGTGACAGACAAGCGGAGGAAATACCTGAGCTGTTTGAAAAAGTTACTACCCCCTGCCTCCAGCAAAGTCCCATGGGCTGACTCCCGCATCTCAGCAGGAGCCCATTTTGATGCAGAGTTGGAGTTAATGGGCTGGACTGTGAATGGGAACATCTGGGGTACCAGCACACCTGCCTAGTGACTGCCAGGACTGAAGCCTCCAATGCAGGAGAGAACTGAAGACTCCTGAAGGTCTGCAATGGCTCCTTAAGCCACTGCAAGTGCTCATTTCAGCACAGAAGCCAGGGTCCAAAGCCATTGAGAAAAACAATATGGCTAAGGCTCATTTTTCTCCTCTAAAGAAGGTTTTCACAAGCCATCAGTATGAGGCAGGGGCATTGTTTTCCCTGGGCAGCTTTTATGATGCTTGAGCTGGACAGAAACGGGACTAAAACACATGCATAAATTATATATGCACAAGTAAATGTGGGTGCAACTCTATATATTTAACTTGATTGACTGAATTCACGGCAAATCTCACAGCACAAAATGCTCCTCCCATTCACCAAGAGCTGAAGCAGAGTTTGGTGGCCATAGCAGCCACAGGTGACACTTTGGTGTTTTCTTCTTGGTGCCAGAGCTCCAGATGACAGTATTTGTTTAAAAATGGAAGCTACCAAAATGGCATCAGGTCTCCATTTGTGTGCTGTTTTTATCTGGGAGCTGTCACTATCCTTCTGACACAATGCCCAGGGCCACCAGATTTTAGAGTCAGATCCTGGCGGCACAGAAAATATGCTCTGAAAAGAGCAAGTGCATGGAATTAAGTACAGAGAGTTAATTATTATTTGTCTTTGCTGGTGCTTTACAGCCTTGGCAAGAGGTCATGCTCCTGAAGTGCTTATGATCAATGCTGGGGCTTCTGAGCCAAATTCGTGTCTGCTTTAAAGCTGTTTAAGCTCCCACCAAGAAGGCCACTGGCACAGCTGCCATGATTGGGGGTCTTGGTGCTCCCCAGTGTTACTGTGCCACCCTCACTGCTCCCTGGGGAGCAGGACCTGGCTCTTACCCCCCATTTCACCAGTGAGAAACTGAGGCACCAAGCTGGGACTGTCCTCCTGGAGAAGGCTGGACACAGGCACAAGGTTTTAAGGCTGAGCCTGTGCCAGCTATTGCCAAGATTCTCTGATACCAGTGCAGTGGGAAAGTTCCAAAAACAGGGACTCTGAATTACCATCTGCTCAGGTAGCTCTACAGGAATCCTAAACCCTCACTGCAGGCCACTACTGAATGCTTGCACTCAGGCAGAGCAAGCACTGCCCAGCAAGGTGGAAGCTGTTTAGGAAAACTACCACTTAACGGTTTATGGCAAAACACTGATCCTTTGGTAATTTCATTGCCAGCCAAAACAGGTGGCTTAAAAATCTGGAGACCTGACCCCAGAGGACCTGGAAGCCTCCACCTCTCCCACCCAGCTGCAGCGAGGAGCCAATTGCATCAATTTTGCTCAAGTAGTTTGTGACCGATCTGGGCTTTTCCTCTTCATCTGCCCTGTAGACACTGGCACCCCAGCACACTGTGCTTATCTCAAAATGCTTTTTTGCTCTGGCTCCTGTTCGTGGAGCAGCGAGCTGCTGTGCTTTAAAAGGTTACACAGCCCTTGGCTACCTGGTATGGGCGCAGTCTAGGGGAGGTGATTCCTCCTGCAGAGTCAGCATGGACACAGACTGTGCCCCCACCATCTCAGCACCCACCCCACCTTGTGTGAGACTGGGGCACAGGCCCCTCCTGGGGCTACTTCATCAGAGCTGTTGGCCTCCTCGCTATAAATTAAACAAATCAGAAGTTTTAATGAACCTCTGCTGTCGAGGGGTGGCAAAGAGTGTGGTGGTGGTGGCAGTGTGAATCAGGTGTGGTCTGGGGAGCAATGGAGGGCTGACATGGCCTCCTGTGCCTGCATGAGCAGACATTTTGCCATCAAAGTATCTATGTCTTCTCAAGCCCTGGTGGACAAACCCTTCGGACTCACACAGCTTCCCATTAGCTGTGCAAAGGTGTTAGGGGCCTGGACAGCTCCACAGAGTAACAGTTGGCAGGGAGGGTGATTTGGGCTTCAATATATGTCACGCCATCTGAAGGTTAGTTTCCTCAATCATCCTGTGAAACTGAGGAGCTGCATTTATACTTCTGCCCTTTTACTTTCCCCGGTGAGCAAAAATGAAAATGTAAGAGATATGTATGTACACTTACAGATACTTAGGCTTATAAATATAATATATAAGTGGTGGTGACGTGTGGGTGGGAGAAACCTCTGTAAGACTACAGGATAAACGATTGACATCCGATTTAACAAGAGGCAGAAAGGGAGATGAACATTGCCCTGCTGGGCCCAAAGTGCCCACAAACTCATAGGAAATAAGAGCAGCTTGGCCAGGTCCAGCTTAAGAACAACTGTGCTGAAATTCAGAGAGAACTGAGAAAGGGCAATAAACCTGGGATCCTTTTGGTTTCCATTCTGGTTTTTGAGCTCATAAACATTTGCACATGCAAGCTTTTCTGCTCAACTCTGGCAGCTGCAAAAATGAGTTCTCCAAGTGAAAGCCAAGATTACCATGTAATGACTTGACCCCAGGAGACAGACTTCTAAGCAAAGTACCAAAAATGTGGCCGTTTCCCTGCACTGGCAGTATGCACATGCGTGTCCAGACATGGGATTTAGGGAAAGGCTTTGGTAAGCCAGCATTTGCAACATGCAGTCTGGAGGGCAATGAAAAGAGGAGGCTTTTTGTTTCAAAAACCACCATTCATTTTGTTTTTGAAATTAAGCTACTCAAAACAGCAGAAAAAAAAGAGGCCGGCAAGAATAGTATGAAAAAGAGGTTGAGTTTTATTCAAAAAGTTAATGTTGCAGGAGGCCTGAAATAGCTTCTTAGGACTCAGCTTCTCCCCACAGGTGTGATTTTCTGTTCATCCATTGACCTGAGGAATCCCTTCCCTACTCAGCTCTGCCCAGGGTGCAGTCGAGGTTGTATCATGCATGTTGGATAGCATCACAGCATTAACTCCACAGAAAAACACTGCAGGGGAAAAATAGTTCTTGAAGTCAAGCATTATAATTTACTAACAGGTTTATTAAAATCTTATTAGAAGATTATTTTTTAAAGTCCATTTTACACAGCTGTTGCCCTTCTGCTGCTGTCTAATCCTGGAAAATCTCAGTGAATGAGTCATTTGCACTTACTATCTATTACACCCTCTTATTATAAGCCTGAGTGTGTTTGCATTTGCTTCAAATAATATCAATAGAGCCATAATAGTGCCATAAAATCTCACACAACTCCACTTTTGGAGTCTCTTTTGCTGTTGGAAGAGAGGCATCTCACTGTGGTTTCATGGGGTGGTTGTGATGTGCAGGGCAAAAAGGGAGCATTTTGTTTGGATATAACCTTGTGAAGAGGCTTTTAATGCTTGTCTTCTGGGTTTGGTAGGTCAGAACACATTGCTGAGAATCAAGTCTTTGCAAAGGACATTCCTGTTTCCTAAAGGCAGCCTCAAGCACCAAGTGCTATTACCCATGTGCTTGCATGTCATGAGAAGGAAGACGTCTTTCTGACAGTAGTGGATCAGGAGTATGTGAGGGCCACCTTGTTTGCTTGCTTGGTTTTGATATCTGTGAGCTGTTCAGTGTTAAATGTGACTTCAAGAGCAAGGATCCTTGCTTCTCTGCCTTGTTTGGCTTCGGGATATGATGTTCCTTCTTCCATGCAACCATTAAAAAGAGGGTGAAGGAGAGCCCCATACAAGGTCATCGACTTCTGGAGCAATTTTGGTTAGCAGAAGGTGCAAACACAATCATATAATAATAAAAATAAAATATTTCTAGGTATGAAGCGTGGTTTGGTCACAGCTTTCATTCCCAACAGCGTCCTCTCCCTTTACCCACTGATGAGTTTCACCATCCCTTTTGTGGTGTGGCCACCGCACCACATTCAAAGTCCCCAGCATGCAGCAGACTTTTCCTCATCCCGTTTTCCTCCTCCTCTTACCCATCCAGGTGGATGACACGGATCAGGCACATGGAAGGAAGTAGCCTTGTCTCCAGATGAGCTCTCCCTGGTTGTGCAAGCCACATTCTCCTGGCAACCCAGAGCGACCCTTTCCTCTGGGACAATTGGCCAGGAGTCAAGGGAAGAGATTTGCTCTGAATGTAACTACAGGAAGGGAAAAAGCCCTGCACATTCAAGGTTTAAAATTGCACTTGCTGCAGGGGATGTTTCCATTGGCAGAATAGCCACAACCAGCACAAATGATTCAAAACATTTTGCTAAATGAAATTCTCAGATGATGTCAGAGCTGAGGCTGCTTTAGCAAAACCAAAAAGAAGGAAGGTCGAAACCAAAAAGAAGAAAAAAATATTATACCATTTGACAGTGAGGGATTAGGAGCTTAAAATTATATTTATAAGCTATCCAAATATTTGAAAGCTTGGAAATTCATAGTTCCAGTGCTTCAGCTCAGCTCTAGAGTCCTGCCAGCGTCTTAGTTTAAGTCATTCAACGCAGCCAGCAGGGATGGACTCGCTAAACTTGCAAAGCCTATTTTCTGTTATCCAGCCCCAGCTCCCATTTGCTGCAGGCTCACAGACAAATCCCACAACCTTTGCGTACCTCAGTTTCCCCCTCTGTCAAATACAGACAGTTCTGTCCTCTGCCATAAAGCGCTGTAAGATTTGACACCGAGAAGAGCAGGAGAGTGCTTTGCTCTCCTCTCTTATGTGGCTCAGCACACATACTACCCAGGTCCTGATGAAACAGCAGCCTGATCATTCAAAGACCAACAGCAACTCTTTGTGTGACCTTTTTTTAAACCTCAGTTTCTGTGGACGATGCCACTGAGATGCTGTTTTCTTTCATGCCTGTTGCACCTGCCTGTTTCTCCAGGGCTGTGCAAAATAACCACGTCTTTGTCACGGCTCTACTAGCCCACTTCATCTTTATTGATTAATAGGTCATAATCCTCTTTCAGTGAAAACATAACCATGCCCACGGCTAGAGGATTCACATATCACCAATGGGAAGATTACAACCTCTTAATCTGAACACGGAGAGTGAGATGGACTGTCAGAACAAGAGCACTTTTAAAAGGAAAATCAATGGTAAGCTATTTGGGGAGGAAAAAAAAATCCCAACCACCACAAACACATTAAACACAGGCTTCAGTGCTCCAACTTTGTATAAGCCCAAATTAAACGTGACCATAATAAACTGTTTACTTGCCTTGGGTTTATGCAGTAGAAAGGAGATTCCAGTTTGCTGTAATGCCTGTGACAGTACAAGTGTTGAGTCTAGTTTGTGGTAATATGGTTGCTGTTATTAAGTTTTGCTAGAAAATGCTTCAGTAATTTCCCTTCCTTTCTTAGGGAAAGTAAACCAGCTAATTGTAAATTGTTCGTTGGGGCTGCAGCCTCGATTAGTTACATCCTCACTGAGGAGTTGTGGTGGCTCATGAGGCTTTATGAGATGGGAGAGGGGGTGTCCTGCCCTTTCTATCTTCCTTTTCTACCCCCTGTTTTTCCTTGCTGAAATCCCATGCTGGGACTGAAGGGATATTCATGCAAATCTCAGGCACATCCCTTAGCATAGTGTCTTCTTGATGCCCCAGGCAGTGCTTTCCTTCCCGTCCCCCACTATTTGTTAAGCTTCCCCCAGCAGGGACTGCTTGTTATTGCATGAACATCCAGCCTTGAGCATCAGGGAAGGATCAAAATCCTACACTCCACAGGCAGCCCGCAATGTACAGAGTACTCGTTTCAGCCGTGGTTTTAAGACAAAGATGCTGCTGTGAGTTTCTGAGCAAGGGCGCATTTAAGCACGGGTGACCCTGCAGCTCTGCTGCCTCTCTGGAGCCAGGCTCTCGGTAACCAGCCATTTTTACCGGTCGCCAGAGAGACACAGAGTTAACAATAAATAATGAAAAAGAACTAGATTTCCTTTGTTATGCAGCTCATTGAATGAGGTTTCCCACATCTGTAGAAATCACCACATCTTTTATGAGATTTGACTGTCAGCAAGATGTTATGAATCCCAGATGTTAAAATATGGATTTATTTATAACTCAAAGCTTATAATAGAGCACTCAAAAAGATCATATCCACCCCCCCCACCAAAACATCTTCCTGAAATAAAAGTCTTAGCTTTTATTATTTTTTAATTAGTCTTGCTACATGATTTATCTTTGGTATTACCTCTTTAAATGTCCTTTAATTACCGTGGCTTTTGGGTTGGTGTGCATTGAACTTCAGGGAGCATTGGACAGGGAGAGCTGAGCACCCATCCCAAGCAAGACTGCTGCTGCTTGGAGGCTGGAGGGCAGCATGGGAAGAGGGGTGGCATGGGGGAATTCCTTGGCAAAGCCATTTGCTGAAGGCACAACCAACTCTGGGCACCTGCAAAACTTGGAGCTGGAGGTGTTCTGTATCTATTGTAGCCCTGAGGAAATGCTCTGGTCAATAAAAAAGCAGTTCCTCACAGCTGGTGACCATTACACCGAGCACAGCATTGGACATGCCACAGCTGCTATTCTGCCGGAAGATGGAAATGTTTTCAGAACTGCTTTTGGAGAATTTGTTCCATTAATGCTTTCTACCTCCCTCCTCCTACCCCTACTTTTCAAAATGCTGCAAGAAAAGCTTGCAAGTGAATGAACTGGGGGCCCTCCATCTGCAAAGGCTACCTTGAGGACTGGGGTGAGAATATTCCTCTGAAGTAATGCTCCAGCATCACCTCCAGGTGCTGAACGAAGTTTGTAGTTGGAGTTGTGCACTTGCAGGCAGCAAGACATGCACTCCATCACAACTGTCCCATGCTGTAAACAAAGAGGACAGGTCTGAAGGGAAACATGAAGTCTCATTTTGCATATGAGGAACAGAAAGTGGTTTTACCCCAGTTCACACAAGAAGCTAACAGCAGCCCCGGGAATCATGAGACAAGTGCTTGAGGTAGCAATGGCCAAGAGTAGCCCTCCTTTCCATCCTCCCTGCTCTGTCTCCTTCCCCTGCCATGGCAGCCCATGCTTCTATCTTGTTCCGAGACCTTGTCTAGATTTGGAAAACCACTCTCCCATTCCCTTCACTTTCTTTTTTCAAGCTAGGTAATTTCCTGGGTCCAGTTAGGAGAATGGCTTTGGTGCAGAGATAGCAGAGCATGCCATCAACCCTTTGACGCTGTCACTCTAGCCTTTAAAGGTCAAACCACACTGCAAAGCTGCTCCAGCTGCTAGACCATGTCCAGCCCCTTCCAGCTTGCAGATGATGGCCTGGAACAAGGTTGGTGCATGACATCCCAAGCTCCAGGCTAAGGGCCAGCTGGTCAGACAGAAAGCACACAGCTGGTAAGCGCTGACGAGCTTGGGTTTGCTCTCATGCCTCACCAGGTCTGTGTTTCACTGGAGAGGTGGTAGCTGTCTGTAGCTTTCACTCCTGGGCTGGGCAATTTGGCATCTTAAAGGCAAAGCAGAAAGGGGGATGCCTTGAAATCATACTTCAAGGTGGGCCTCCTGCGCCCCAACATATGTAGAGCTGGAAACCTGAACCTGCATTGCACCAGTGATGAACTGACAGAAAGCCAGGAAATTGGCTGTCAGTGCTGACACTATACAAATCTCATGGCACTGTGAGGAGGAGCAGCAAGTGGGTAACTGAGAGAAACTACCTGGGCTTGGTATTTCCTGGCTGCTGGGAGATGGTATGGAAAGGACCAGATCTCTGGTGTAAATCAGCACAGCAACTTTGGTGCCTGAAGAGAAAAATCTTTGGAGCGAGTTTATGGCACGCTTGTAAATATTTTTTTGGCATATCAATTTGTGTGTTATGAGATTTAAAACCTTCATCACCCTAACATTTTCCATCCTGCAGAGAACTTTGATCTGAATACGATACCCACTCGAGAAAGTTTGCCAGTAGTGTGATGTTACAAAACTTGTGAAATGCCTCACTTAACCACATTATTATGCATTTTCCAAGCCACATACCTATCTATTACAAGGTCTCTCAGATAGAGTTATAGACAGACTGTGGGTCATGAGATTCTGACCTTGGTGTGTTTTTACTCCCTTCTTCTCATGAATTAACTCCTGAACTATTGACTCTCCATTGAATGGATAGCAGAGTTCAGCCACATTTTACATGCAAGCTTTTCCATCCTGTATCTCAACAGCAGCAAACCCCAAGGACAAGTAAATACGTCAACCTCAGCCATAAAATTGATGTGTTGCAAAATGAACAAAATGGGTTTGGTAACTTACAAGGGAGATACCATCAGGTCCACAATGAGCCAGAACTGAGAGTTAACCTCTCCCTCTCTTCAGCAATGGGGCTGGGAGAGCTCAGAGTAGATCACCCCTTTGCAGGTACTCAGTTCATATCTTCTTCACGGAAAACAAAATCCACCTGTGGCTGTGTCAGATCTCAGCCTTCTGATCCCCCCCTGAAAGAAAGGGTTGATTGAAGAATCACGATCACAAGGCTTGCAAAGACAATAATCAACTTTTAAGTTCTCTTCTTGCCTTCTGGGTTTTCAGTCTGCAGATCCTTCCCTGCTAGGTTGGTGAGCTTTCCTCCACAAACAGAAAGGCAAAAAAGTCATTGATGAAGCATAAATTTCCCAATATTTTGGGAAGAGCAAAAAAAGCAATGAAAGCACAGAAATCATCCAGATTGCCAGTATCCCAGTAACAGATCAGCAGGCACACTCTGCTGCTGTAGAAGGGTACAAATGAACGTGGTGGAAGTCACTACAGCTGCAGATTGAGCCCCTGTTTTGTCTAGTGATTGAGTCATCATCCCTAGAGGTATTTAAAATATGTGTAGAGAAGGCACTTAGGGACATGGTTTAGTGGTGGACTTGGCAGCTTTAGGTTTACAGTTGGACTCAATGATCTTAAAGGTCTTTTCCAACCTAAGTGATTCTATGATTAAATAAAAGAAGGCCCCTAAACCAGCATATGACACTGGCATATTTGAAGCTGTGCAAGCTATTTCTACTTTGCACATCCTACTTAAGAAGCTGAAATTTAAAAAAAAATAAAAATAAAAGGTGCAGTTTTCTTTAGAGTTAGAGGTCAGATGGAAAACATAGTTTAAGATCTGGTAAGGAAATTGACTTTAATATCTGCAAGTTGCTTGGCTGTGGAGTAAAATAGCTTCATATATTCCCAAGGGTTCCTTCTACAGCCTGGCTCTGAAAAGCACTCCTCCATGCTCCTTTGGCATCGAAGATAAAAAGTTTGAAGCTTTTCATGCTGATTTTTCATGTCTAACTGAAACTTCACACACAACATCCGTCTCCCCACTCCAAAATACAATAGAGGCACTGGTGGCATATTAATAAATAATCTCACTAGTAGAGATCATGAAGAAGTAGTAGGCTGAGCCTCAAAACACAGTATTTCCATTATCTTGGCAGGGAAAAGTCACTGATGTGCAACCCCAGATTAAACTGCAAAGAGGAACAGAACAGGAATGAAACCACCTATTGTAATACAAGGGTGGAAGGGAGCTGGAGAGACACGTAGGATGGCTTTGCCTGCCTTCCTGTGTGATCTGCATCAAGTATAAACACGGCCATAACACTTCCGTATCCCAGACAGAGCTTATCAGGAGGGGCTGGTGATAGATGAACTCAGGTCACATTCAGGCTGCCTACACATATCATCTCTGGGGCACCTTGGCTGCAGAGATCAAAGAGGCTGTCTGCTACCTCAGGCTGGCAGACTGCTTCCTGCTTCCTCGTGGGCCCCGTGGAGGAAGGTGATGGCAACACTTGAATTAGGCTTGGTAGTAGGTGGTCTGAATGCTCTAGTAACTAACTAGAACTTGGGCACAGGATCAAACACTCTCCCATGATCACCAAGAAGTTAGCTCATTCCCTGGCATGATTTTTGGCCCATGTAAACTATCAGGGTACCATCTGGGCATGGTTCAGGGCATTGCATGGGCTAGGGTATGTGACCTGAGTAAACTATGTGGGGTTTGTGGAAGGGGGCAGGAAGGAGGTAGCTGTATGGATATGAGCTGTGTTGTGTGTAACCACATGGGTATGAGCCATGTTGTGGCACTTATCCTTAGGGCCAGAAAATAGGCTGGGCAAACTGGACCTGCTTGGTTTGTTGCTGTAGCCACAGGCAACACGGGCTACAGAGACCTCTGGCCGGAGTCAAAGATGACCCCTAAATATTAAAAAGACATATGAAAAGGGAAAAGGAGAATGAGCAGCTAAATGTTAACCTTCACATTTAGCCAAGCATTGGTTCAGATGCTCTTAATGCCTAGATCCTTCCTTGAGCTATGGCCAAAGTAAAACTCCCTTCCTCACCTTCTTCAAAACCTATGTCTTGGTTCCTTATAAAAACTCAAGGTAAGAAAAAAAAAGAGAGATTAATGGGGGGTGTTAGTGTTGCCTGAGTTTCCTCAGCCATCCCATGTGTCTCTGACCAGAGACTATGTGAATTTGGGACATCAGACATTTGCATGGGTTTTCAGCCTGCCCCGGTCACATCCCTTCCATATAGCACATTTACAGCAGTCTGACAAGCCCAGGATATTTGCGTGCTGCATTTTTCACCTTTTTCCCAGGAAATCCTGTGAGAATCTCACAAAGCAGGAAAAATAAAATATACATGATACATCAGTGTTTGCTGAACACATTAGCTCTTGCTGCACTTCATTGCACTTCTTGCTCTCTCTCTGTCCTGGCTAGGAGCTCCTAAGGACATGGAATGTGGCCCTGAGTCTTTAATATTTGAAGGATGCTCTGGAAGGCCCAAATTGTGTGTATGTCTTGGTCCTCACATTGCTCCACTGAAGCTGGATGGGCTCTCTGGAGAGGGAAAGGTGATTTAAGCAAGATGGAAAAAAAGTGGCCTCCTGTGCTTCAAGGCTTGCTTCTGTACTTCATTTTTCATAAGGGGAAAGGATGCTAGGAAAAAGGGTGAAGAAACAATGGGAGCACATTAGTTAGGACATGCTATATGATGAGCATTTGAATTCATCTTATAGTCACAGGTGGTTTAAGGTTAACTCTCTACTGTATAAGGAGTGTTCGCATTGAAATGTCCTCTCAGAAGTACAATAAGGTTTTAAGACATATATACAAGGCAAAGCTTGTTGAGATTGCAAAGCAAATCAGAGTCCTTCCTAGCAGAAGAAGAACCTAAACCTAAGAAAGGTGAAGTATAAGTCTCTTCTAAGATGCTTCCAGACTTTGGCTTAACATTTTCACATAAGTTTGCTTCCATCATTTGTCCGCAATCAGTCACCCATTTAATAAAGTTTGTCTTATCAGTAAATCTAAATATCTAAATTTTCTTCCATTTAGCTGAAATCCACAATAAAAACATCTGTGTTTGCATTACAAGAGGTTTTCCCCTCCTTCTTTGCATCTTGTGATGGTCTAGTGATGTGGAGAATTTCACTTTTCTTCTGAAGCAAAGCAACTCTGTTGGAATCACTGCTGAGAATGAGAAAATAAGATGTGTTACACGGATATCACATGCAAGCCACCTAGACCCTGCATACCTAATAAAAAACACAGCAGCACATATTCAAAGATTGCTTGGGCCTGACTGAGGAGTCTGGAAAGGCTCCTCTCAATGTCCACCTTCAAGTATACACTTCCTTGCTCTGAGCCCAGCTGGCTGGAAATCTCCAGAGCTCTTCAGAAAACACTGTCAACTCTACGTGTGTGCTCTGATAGCAAAATAGGTCAGAGCCATCGTGTTGTGATCTGATTTCCAGTGTACAGCCAAAGGCATTTTTATGACTCAGTGTTTAAATACGTGAAAAAAGGGGGGATGAACCTTGGAGATGTTGCAATTACCACTGGCTGCCCTGTGCCTTTTTGGCAGCACAGGAGTCCTTCAGTCACAGTGCCTCCAGGAAGCACAGCTGAATGTGCCAGGACTGGCTGTGCGTAAGTGCCTAGAGCCTATTAGCCAGGACAAAGCTCTTGGACACGAAGGAGAACTCTTCAAAGGCAGGAAGGGAAACCTAACTCGTCTTGAATTTCATGCTTTGGAAAATCTATCTAGCCATAGTACTTTTTGCTTGACAGGCAAACTTAGGCTCAAATTTCTCTTTTTTTTTTAAATAAGCCTGACAAACTAATTAATTAAAAAATCTAGCTATCGTGTTCTACTCTCGCTTGTGACATGGTAACAATTAGTGCATTAGTAGATATATTCAACTGAGCTTAGGAGGAAGCTTGAGTTTACCTGGTTTATATTAAATAGTAGGTCAACATAGTAAAGTATATTGTTAGAGTGCACAAACAAGTCCGATCAGGGCTAGAGAAAACATTAATGTGATTAAGGATGTCATTAATTGCTGATTCAGAAAATCCAGGCTAGAGGACATCACAGAATTACTCCAGATTTATTTTCTCTGTTCTTTTAAACTGTTCTTTTGGATGAGCCCATCTGGGGATTCAGGCATGCCACAGAATCTTACTAATTCCAGCAGGACCTGAAAGGCAAAATAAAAAAACACAATGGAGACGCTGTGACCTGGCAGATAAAGATTGACCTGCAGAACAACTGATTTAGCTGTGACTTTTCAAGCAGCTGATTGCTTTGATCCTGCCACTCTGTCTCAAGTCTAGGAGGCAGAGTAGGTTGCTTCATGGTCGTTTAGTTACCTCCTGGATCCTGGGCAAATATAAAGATAATACATTTTATTTAGATTTATTAATTGTAAGGCCTGGAGAAAATTATTCCTGTTTTTATCATTCAAATATATGCATTTTAGAAAAAAAAAACATTCTGAGCTGTTTAAAAAAGACAAATCTATGGATGAAAAATCAAATACAAACCTTAGGAAATGTTTCCTGTAGTTGATAGTTCTCAATGGTGAAAAATATGTATCTTGTTTCTAACATGAATTTGTCCAGTTAGAATTTTTTGACGTCTGATCTTATTATGCCCATGTCAAATAAGTAGAATATCCTCTGTCATCTCTTGATGACTTACCAACATCCCTTAGCTTTTTTCTTTCTTTTCGCTTTTTCTTTCCTTTTCTAGACATCTTGAGGGCCCTTCAAGCATTCCAGTGTAGGCCATATATATTCAAATGCTTTTATCAGTCCTGTGACTCCCTCCAATTTATTCATATTTTCTTTAACTGCAGAAGTCAAATCTTGCATCTGTCAGATCTATGCTTCTACACAGTGGTCTTTTTTTTACCCTGGAAGATACTCTCCAAAGATATTTTGGAGAAAATATTTTATCCCTCTAAACCCCTGGAAGATATTCTCCAACATCTCTGCTTCCTGGGGCACTGTCCTGTCCAGTAAATGTGCACAGAAAGTCTTCATGCCTCAAAAGACATGTACAAAATATATTGAGTATAGTTTGCCTGAATGAATGTAGCATCAATCAAGGGTACCCACTAACTGACCTCTCCTTTCTTTGGCAGTACCCAGATTTCCCCATTATTTGCAAACACTAGTAGTGTTTTTTAGTAAAAACAGTAGAACTGTAAGGCCAAAAACTGCAAGGTACCATTAGAAGTACAGGAGCTTAATGAACTGTATCCTGTTGCAATTAGGGTTTGAGATCTATCAAATGTCCAGTTCTTAACAGATTTTATGTATGCTAAGTGGATTTAATCATCTTAAAATACCCTGTGCTACCGACACCCTTATAAAGTGCCAACTCTATTAACATTGTTGTCCCTGTCAACAGCAGAAAGGTAAGTTTACTTTGACAGGATCTCTTTTCCATGAACTGGTGCTGATTGGTATTGACAACATTACTGTCTTTATAAATCTACTAAATTTGAACTGATGTAGTTATCAGCGGTTTATTATTGTGCTAGGATTGATACAGTCTCCAATTCTAACTCACAGACCCCCTGGAAATAATGAAATTCAATACTAATAGCCCTTGGGCAGCTTGGTGAAAATCCTGGGGTTCAAATTATCCATTTAGCTTTAGTCACTTGCTGCTTAATGACCACAACAAGTATTAGTGGAGCAGAGGTATTTAATTTTCAACGCATAATAAGACTCTATCATGGTTTTTTTCATCAATACAGTACAGATATATTTACTAAACAATTCTTCTCTCCATCCTTTTGCTTCCTTTATCAATATCCTATGATTTCTGACTTCTCATTTATACATATTGTTAAAATCAGCTTTTATTTTCTCTGAATGTGCAGAGTTTGACTGTGTGTGGACACTGACGTTACCCTATAGCTAGTGCTTATTCACTCCTCTGCCTGGGTCATTGTCTCAGCTGTGGGGTTTTAGGGCAAGAGCAAAATGTGCTCCACTGAATTTGTAGTTATTGGTCACATTTTTATTTAAATTCTTTCTTTCAACTCTTTTGTCTTGTAACTGAGATCAGCCTTAGGAAACTGGCCATTTTAAGCAGCTCAGCATGTATTTAATGTGCACGTGTATATGTGTACATACATACGGATTTTCTTCTCTATCTGCTGATTTTTATGTGTGTATTAGAAAACCTACGTACTCCCAGTTCAAGCCCTGCTTCTGTTTAATTCAGTCATTAAAGGAGTAGCTAGAGATGTTTTAGAAAGATAAGGGAACTGGGCTGCAGGAGCTGTAAAAGCCAAGCATCTGCTGGAAGCAGGACTCTGCCCCCACGGCAGAAGCTGATGCTGGATACCTGCCAGCTTCTCCTTCCCTCCCACACCAGGATTTTTTCAGCTGTCCCTGCAGCAACAGCAGTAGCAACTTTAACTAGGAGAGGAGGATAAGGGCTCATAGGTATCTGATAGGGTTAGTTCCCTTACTCCCATGACTGGTGGGAACTATAGGGAAGTTTCTTAGAGCAAGAAGGGAGATTCCTATAAACAACTTTTCTTACCTGATGAATAAAATACATGTCCCCTAACTCCAAGAGCAGTGTGCCTCCATGTAGGAGGAGCTGCAGAAGAGGACCAGGTTAATTACAGGTACAATCTAAAGGTTCAGGGTGCATTGGCATGATTTCTTACACCTGAGGGATAAACCAAAATCAACAGTAAGTTTACACTTGGACTATCATATCTACAGGCCATGGCCAAGACATCCTGGTAGTCTGAGTACAGCCATTCAAAGACCTCTGCTAACTGAAGGGGTCTCCCCACCACTTTGGTGTCCTTTCCCATTCTCACGCTTTCCATGGGTTCCTGATTCCTGCTTACTCTGGAAAAATCCATGTTTCTCAGGTGTCCCAGACTGGTTCCTAATGACTCTGATTTCAGCTGGACTTGGATCCCAGCCCATCTATATAAGACACCTAAGCGTACACTGCTTGAGTTTTACCTTGGCCTTAGCAGACTTCATGCATCAGTATTTGATGCAATACAGGGGGATAGCCTTGACTCATGATAACACCCAAAGAGTGTTCCAAGATCTCTCCCAAGCCATTGAGTATCATCAGTAATGTCAACAAAAAGGTCAGCAAACTTTGTAGGCTAAGCTCTAACCTCTTGGATAGCTCACGATTTCCCAACACTCTTGTACTGCAGCAACAGTGATATACTAACTTGATGTGCTTATGCAGGTTTGGCCTAAGGAACCTCTACAGCTATTTTTCTGCCATTCCTTTTCTTGCTAGACTTGGGAGGAAACTGAGTTTTCAGAGATTTCTATTGCTGTAAAATTTAATTTGCTCTGATGCAAAGCAAGCCAGGCAGAGAGAGCTGTGACTTTTCCTTCCTTGCTGTTTGCCTGTCTGGCATCACTTTCTCTTAAGCTGGGCTCTTAAGTGAAGACAGTGCATCCAAGGTAAGGATATTACCTCAACCCTCCTCTCTATAAATAGGCCTGGCTGCCGCCGGAGGTTGCTTGTTCTGCTGTCAGAATATGGCTAAATGGCCACTTACGAATTCCAACATGTGCTTGATGTGGAGATTACAGCTGCTATGCAAAACAAAGGAGCTTTCTCTTCTCACAAAGTGCTGCTCCCTTTATGAGGCAGTGTGGAAAACTCTGTCTCTTGAGAGGGTTTAATCTATGCCCTGGTGCTTCTTTTGTGTGAGGACAAGGCAGCTTCCTCCAGACCTAAATGAATCCAGGACCCCTGAGCATACTGAAAGTCACAGTGGGGGAAAGGTCTGATCCCTTGGGATTCACCTATGGAGCAAAATGCAAGGATGCAGAGATACGTCAGCACAGCACAGGGTGGCAGACTCTGGGTATGCCAACCTGGACCTTAAAATGACCTTGATGCAAGAGTGTGGCACTGCCCTTGTACTCCCAGGAAACTTCACCCAAAGGAAAGATGCTTGGTTTGGGCTCTGGGCAATACCAATGTACCAGTGGTTGTAGCGAGGGTGTCTGTGAGTTGCAATTAGCTGTGGGTGACTAATGGATATTCATTGGTACAAAAGGATGAGGTTTTGCAAAGAAAACAATTTGTTAAATGCTCTTGCACAGCTGCATTTTCACACAGTAGTTTTAACAGGGCCAAAGAAAACTCTTTTCTTGTACTTTGTTCTTACACTATTATTTCCTGCTTGAGGCATTTTGCAAAGGAAGTGGGAATGAGTACACTCACTTGATGGATGTGGGAACTGGGAGATCAGGTGAAGGGACATTTCCTCCTGTCCCTCAGCAAGTCCAGGCAGGGTTTGGAGCAGACTGCTGTGAATCCTCTGACAGAGAGCTTCCCTCACACTGAGGTACCACAGCAAAATGTGAGCATGGTATAACAGCAGCTCCTGAACACTTGGAAAGCCTTATCCTTGCTGGTGTGGTGGGGCTGAAGCATGGCTAACCCAAAACCGCCTTATTTTTGAGTTCTAGCAATGGAATTTGGGCCTAATTTATTCACGTATGCTTGGCTGGCATCTCCAGCTGCCATTGTGTCTCTACAAAAGGCCCATAGTTAACTTTCTCTTAGGCATCCACAAGGCAGATGGACATCATGGGCTTGGCAATAGCAAGCCAGATGGCATGGTGAAGGTAGTGGCTGGGGGGTGGCATGTTCCCCCACCTATCAGCTTTGCTGCAGGAGTCGAGTATATTCTGTGGGTGGCCAGTGTTTATATTTGCTTGTAAATTATGGCCCACAAAATGCTAAATGAGTCTGGCTGCAACCTCAGAGCACAGCCTGGCTCCTGTGACCACAGGTTTGAGTCTTACAAGTGGAGCTGTGCTCACCTCCCAGCTACAAAAGAGCCCTTTGTGCATTTTCTCCTGCTCCTCTCAAGCTGTGCACTTTGCAGCTATGCCACTGTCTGAGTCCATGCCTCTGCCTCATTTCGTCTAGCCATGCCGATGCTTGTGACTCAGCTGGACTCTCAACTACCTAGAGCTCTTAGCTATCAATCAAGACACCTACCACTCTTCTCCTGCCATCTGCTCTTCTCCTTTCCAGATGTCTCCAGAGCTTTGCTCCTCACCCACCTGTTATTTGGTTGCATGTCTCATGGAAAGCATCACCCAGGCAATGCTTCCTCACTCTTACCACCAAAGCTCCTTGCTCCAGTAGAAGAAAGATGTGGGTGATGGGAATGCTGATAGTCTGCCCGTGTTTCAGCCTTCACTGGCAAGTCAATGCCAGCAGCAACTGATACTTCTCTCCACCTGTAACATTCTAGGGGAGTATACAAGTAGTGCGCGCAGCCTGAGTCACTAAACAAGGGTTGCCATCCTTTTAGAAAGCCAGGACTCATCGTTCACACTCTGATGATACTGTCTTCAGCACTCAGCCTGGCATGCTCCCATGTACTTGTTTCCCCCACTTGCTGTGGCTGTATAAGTCCCTCAACCTCGCCACATTACATGAGAGGGAAACCTCAGCTCATGTCTGTGACCGTAAGCTTGGTTTCCTTCCTGCTGCACTCATTTCCCAGCAATGGTGACAAGCAGCTTCAATTTACGCTCCAAGGGAGTTTTACTTTGAATGTTTTATGCAAGCCAGAACGTGGCTGCAGCCAAGACCAGGGCTCTGGTCCCAGGGGCCATGGCATCTCCTCCCTCCCCAGCATGGCTGTAGATGTGAGAAGGCTGTGCAGGTCACTGGTGTGAATAAATGTCCAAAGGAACATACTTTGCTGCTTGTTTCACACTAATGCAGCTCTTGTTGGCTTATGATTTCTGATGCAGATGTGTGTGCACTAATGGGAGGCTGCCAGGCTAGGAGTAATTAAAAAAAAGTTCTTTTCAGCATGTTATAATCATTCTGAATTATTAAACAGGACAGAATTTTTAAAGTCTAATTCGCTTTTCTATTATTTATGCTGCCTGCTTCAGTTTTATCTTGTCTTTTGAGAGGGATGAGTTCATCAGAAAGTTTCACTTTCAGGTTGCGATGCTGTCGGCGTCGGAGACTGCCAAGACTGCACTACTGCTTATTTAAAAAGCCCGGGTGGGGGCTGCATCTTTTCCCTTCCCATGTACCACATTCAAATTTCAGGCCACTTTTAGCACTGCACCTACAAGCCGAGGAATTTTTTCAGTTGCAGCAAAAGGCCACTCAGGATCAGAGAAAAAAGTCAGCACATCAAAGGTGCAGGGTAGGGAGCAGCACATGGGCAGATCTGTCCTGCAGTAGGTATGTGATCAAACAGACAAGCGTCCATGCCTGCAGCCCAGTGCTGTCTTCCAGCCCTTGCTAATACATCCCAGCTCTAGCAGCAATCTTCGCTTCTTAAATGCTCTGAAACAAAAGGGTTTTAAACCGTAATTTACTGTTTCTTTTTTCAGCATATTTCTAAATCGGTTCAATATGGCCTTGAACAACTAAACTAAAGGGTTTGACTTGCTT
>JANHGB010050048.1:1251-16593 GCA_026283785.1 Coracopsis vasa | reverse complement strand
CACCATCAGCATAGCTCACAACCTCACAAGGGCACGCAAGCTCTTTCCCCATGACAAGGGGGTGTCCGTGAAAGAGTCTCAGTGCAGCAGAACAGAAGCAACAGGGAACAAAAGCGTATGCTTTCACTGAGGAGCCACATGCATTTTTCTCACATTAGAAATCTAAAAGTTCATAGGAACAAAAGCCTCTTGTGTCTAGGAAATGTACTAATCATGCAGGTGTTAAAGTCTTAAGATTAAACCCAGCAATTTGTGAGTTTGTGTAACAAAGAGAACACTGAAAGAAGCTTGCACTCCACTGGCACAGCAGAAATTCCATCATGCAGGGTAACATACTCCGTGGGCATAGCCAGCAGGAAGAACACGTATTTGATTCTGTGGGAAGCCTGGCACAATTCCAGGTATAAACTGCCCATTCACAACATCAAATAATAATTGAGGTTGGAAGGAACCTCTGGAGGCCATCAATCAAAATGCTTGCTCGAAGCACAACCAATTAGATCAGGTTGTGCAGGACCACATCCTATTAGTCTTGGACATCTCCAAGGATGAAGATTCCACAGCCTCCTCAGGCAACCTGTTTCACTCACCCCCACTTCAGACCAACAGGGAACCCAACTCTGGTGTTCTGCATTTAATATACTACCAGATTTTGCATAGTTACAACCACTTGTCACTGAGCTACTTCCTGGTTCACCAACTTCTCTGATGGAGAGCTGGGTGCACTTTAAAATAGGCATGATTACAACAATGGAGCAGGAACCAAACCAGATGCTAATCCTCGTTTGGAAGTCCTGGGAAACAATGTTCAGTGTGCCTGCCACATTAAACCTGCCATTTCTTGTTCCTGAGTTACTGTGGGATCATTTCACCTTTATGTAAGCCCAGCCCCAAGAGAAAAATGTTTATTTTTCAGGGTATGCCATTTCTTCTCTCATGATATAAAACTTTAACCCCAAGCAATAAAGATCATTCACTAGATAAAATTAAATGGTGACCACATAAAGACTTGCTGATAGAAGACGACTTAGACGACCTTTCCTTTTAATGCCTTTACGTATACTGACTACAATGCTCCAGTGGTGACCTATTTGGTCATGACATTGCTGCCTTGTTTTTTTTTCCTCCCCACCCCTCTCTTTTCTTTTACATTCTACTACTTTGTTTTTTTTCCTGCTGTAGGTTTTGTTAATACAGTTGCTTTTGAAGTCCTGCACAGTGTGGCAACACCAATGTGAAAGGCCACAAGGAGACCGAAACACTGAGTAAGTTTCATTTTTGTATTTCTGAATTATACAAAGCATGTTGAACTCCTGCTCCTCCAGAAGACCTCTGTATTTGGTGTGGAAACGCAAGCTGCAACACAGTAAAGTTATAGAGAGGCTTTATATACGCCTAAAAATCCCGGTGCTCTCTAAGTGGCCTAATGAATTATTACATTACTCTGTGCCAAAGTTATGAGCTTTAGCACATCCATAGTTACAATGTAAAGGCAGAGAATGCAAAACACTGCAAATATTTAAAGACTTAAGGTAGACTTTTCTTTCAGATTCACAGTTTAATTTTGATATTACTTAGTACCATTGTTTGTGTATTGTGCATAAGGCTTCACATTCTGGTTACAAAACTGAATTGGGCACGAAAAGTGGGACTGCTCAGTCCAAATGGTTACCAATCATCATTCATTAGCTTGTTACTTCAGCTAATTACTTCAATGTAAAGAATATCTAAAAGGAAGTGATCTAGTAAGAAGTTACTGGGTGTTTCTAGCTTCCTATCATGCCATCTACAAGACAAGTAAAAAAGACACTTAGAGATACATAATCCATGCAATTAGCAATTCACTGTTTGCAGTCTATGACTAGAGTTCCAAAGGGCACAATTACAAATACTGTATAGAAGAAACAGAAGCATCAAAGTAAGAACAGCATCATGTCTTTGGACATTCAGAAATTTCACATTTTCTTTTAAAATTTCACATTTTCTTATAAAACCAAACACAATATTCCCTTCTCCTCTTCTCCCATTTTTCTATTCTTTCCCTCTTCACCTCCAAAGTAATTAGTGCCAGTCACTCATATAGTTCTGCATTCTATAATTTTAAGTTATTAGACTGTAATCTTATTGGAAGCCAAATTAAGTCACAGCTCAACTATATGCAACTCTTGTCTCTTTACAAAATGCATACCCTACAATAGTAAAAACTCATGTTGTCCTTTTCCTATCTCTATCTGCCAAGACCACACACATTATGATGCACAATGATAACCTAAAAAGCAGTAGTAGTAAAGTTACTAAAGTCAGTCTTGTCAAACAGCATCAGTTGGGAGATAAATCCAGCATAAAGGGAAAGGGCCTGAGGATGTGTCCACAAAGCATTACACCCCAATGAGTCCACATAACACAGTAACAAACTAGAATGCCACTTAACCTCCAGAAATCCCACACAACACTGCTTTTTGAGCAGTCTGAGTAATTTGCACTGCCTCCAAATACCTCACAACTTCAGTGCTGTTCAAATGCCACATTCATATTTGTTTCCTTCCCTCCCAAAGGATACTAGCTAATATGCAAGCAGTACTCCACCAGGCTCTTTAAACCTGTCACACATGGACATTAATAGAGCCCCCCACTCCAGTACAGGAGACTTGCACTCCTGGCAGTAGCAGAGACATTGCTATCAGCTGCAGAGCTTCACCTTCCTGTTCTTTGCCCTGAGCACCAAACTTGCCTGCAACAGGAAAGCACTAACAGCCGTCTCTGCACTGGTCCATTTCAGGTAAAAAATCTCTATAAAAAGAGCCTAAAAAGGAAGAGATGCAAGTTGTAATATGTTCCCCAATATGCCCTGCAGAGGCTGCTCCCTCAGGACCTGGATAAACTCTTAACTCATAGTTATGAATTAGATTCCAAGAATCTGAAATGGCATTAATGGAAGATGCAAACTATCCCTTGCACTTTCACTCAACATTCCTTGCAAGTTACACTGGTATTTTGACTTTGAACATACTTGGTAGACTGACTTTTTCCATTAAATAAGATTGTTTTGCTGCAGAGGCATCCCCACCTTACAATCATCTTAAAAGGTTTACCAGTTTACCTTGTTTGTTTACCTGGGACACACTGCTGCCTCAAGACAGGGATTTAGCAAAGCATTTCAACTTGCACTTAAGAGATCTTCCAGAGGTGGGGGTTCCCATATTTGGTGCCTGGCATTCTTGTACTTTGCAGCAACAAGAGGAACAATTAATCATTCACTGTACCCTGTCACTGTTCAGGAAAAAACCTATCAAGTTAGCATTATAAAAATTTATTTTATCTCCTTGGATGCTTAAAGTGTTGTGAAAACAAACTCACATTCACCTTGCTCTTTCATATGGAGACTTGGAGACTACTGCACAGATCAGTTAAAAGCTTATGAAGTTGTACACATTGAAATGAAATGACAACTTACATGTTTGCTTACAACTGTAGTCAAGATACACTACTGAAAATTTTTGTGGTATTTCACAATTAAGTCCCTATAATCAGACATAATCATAAGCCCTATTATGACCTGAAAAACAAAGTTGAAAGGAACTAAGTGGTTCATATGAGGTGACGTCTGCTTTGGTAAAAAGCTGAAAACGACCATCTACTCTAAATCTGTAGTACCAGGTTTTGGCATACTATTAAGGCGAGAGAAAGCTACATACAGACATGAAAGTGCTGCAGCTTGTAGGACTGTGAAACTGCATATCATGTACGATAATAATTTCTAAAAGTAGATATCATGTAATCCAAAATGACGAATTAACTAGTGTTTTCTGAGCTGCAACATAATGAAGAGGCTTCAGTTAACTTGGTCTACTAGCCTTCTAATCTTGTCATATAGAGGAAGTTCCCAAAAGTATGAAAAGCCTAGAAGTCTTAATAAAATGCTGGAGAAACACTCAATGACACATTTAGCTCAGTCACTAAACAAGCATGTGCTTTCTGGGCTAAGAACAGCTATGACAAGTTCAAGCTCTGAAGCACGACCTAGCTGTAGTTTTTAGAGGCTACAGTATAGCACGGAAGGAAACAGTGTTCACATAGCCTTATCCTCACCTATCCTCTCACACAGAGACACAGCACTGTAACGCATCACTGTGGCCTGACGCACTGATGGAATTCTAAATTTTCAGCAACACACTTCAAGTGTTCTGAGTATTTTTATACTTTGTTGAAATTAAATCTTCATAAACACAGTCAATTACTCTAAACATACCATATTCTGATTGCTGAGAATTTAGTCTTCTTGTTTCTACTACACAGAAGTGTCTCATCACACTCTTTCTTTATCTAAATAAGCCTTAATGTAGCCAAAGATTTATGCCAAAACCTGACGGTCAGTCCAAATAAGATCATTACACTGTTTCCAGAATGTAGCTATTCATTTCAGTAACATCTTTCTACTCTTAGCTCCAGGACTCAATGTATAAATAGCACCACAATTTGAACTCTTGGCTGCTCCTACCCTACTCTGAAGCTGAAACAAGGGGTTTGCTTCCTACAGTTTTACTGTAAGGATTGATTGCAACAGAAGGAAAGGGTGAACAAAAATAGTACTTCGTATAACCATTCACACCGTGTACGGCACTCCTGCCTAAGAGGCTCACAGCATTCTGTAGACAGAGGATGAGATCATTTGAGATCTGATCCCAGCATCTATTTTGTGTCTCTACTGGACAACTCCTCTAATCAAAGTGACTGTACAATAGCTTTTAATACTGCTTGTAGAGCACCATTTGATACTGTCACAACACTGAATTCCTTCTGTATCGGTCTTGACGCATTATGTCAGGAATCTTTTGCGAAGCTTTGCAAAGTTCCCCATTCCTGGTGGGTAATATACTACATTATAAAACAGGAATCATTTGGCAGCCTCTAAGCAGCATACATTTCAGATTTTCCAGTGGTTTACTTTTGTCTGTCAGATACTGACGGAAGGCAGGTCAAGCAGAACACAAATTCAGGGGCTCATGTCATGTTGTGCTACAATGTCTTGCTATGGGGAAAAATTATTCTTCCTTAGAGGGACATGCGACCTACCTCCAAAGCTTACCACATGGTTTTGCATCAGTTCCTGTATCTACAATGTTTCTTCACTTAAGAGGGTTTAATCATACATTAAACATTAATAAAACTGCCAAGACAATATGAAAGGTAAAATAAAAAGAGCGTAACAGTAGTCCATTACTCAAACGGATAGCAGCTTTGCATCTTTTAAAGACATGCCTATTCCTTCCAGAGGACTTACATTTCAAGAGAAGAAGAAAGTAATACTTGTATCACAAGCACTGACTTATATCATGAAGATGAGCACTTAGAATGGACCAACTGACTTGGCAGTGAAACACAGTAACATTCACATGGTCCCTTACCCGGGGGTATAATCAGGAAGCAGCTGTGCTCCTAGAAGTACAGTGACCAACATCCCGTGCAAACGAAGCCAGCCCTGCAAGAGTACTTTTGTAAATGTAACCCAGACCTGCATTTAGAACAGAACAATAGCACGAAGCCTGAGACCCCAACCCAACTATGAGGCACTGAATCCTACACAGCTTTAGGATACCTCCAAGGCCTGCCCATCCCATAGTGCCACGATGTTGGCAGGGCTGAGCAGTTCAGTGGCTAATGCTTTGCCATGTTGTTCAATAGTCCCTCATCTCATTTACTTACTCATTTGTTGTTAGTAATTATAAGACTACTTCTGCCTCTCCAAACACAAATATGACGATGCAGTATCTGACTTCATTAATAAAATACCTGTTCACCAAGTAGTGAAAAGGCATTTTACTGAACTTATCATCACTTCGGAGCTTGAAGCAAAGTAAGAGGGAGAAGACAGGTTCCAGCTGCAAGAAAGTACAGGTAGCAGATCAGCAACATAAAGACGGGAAAGCAGCTTGAGTCAAGTCTTACTGAGGCTCTCTTATAACAATTCAAGTTATTAGCAGCCCATTTTGTAGTTCGAACTGTGTGCACCATTAACTTTAAAATAGTGAGCATATAGAAGTTTCAGTGTACTCCAACAATTCTTCCATCCCCTCAAACATGCAACATGACTCATGGCTTATTTTGTTTACTCTGTGTTTCTTAAGCAACTAAGGCAGACAGTTCCTGCTGTTCATTACATCCGAGTAAGTCTAGCTTATCTTTGTTAATTTCATACGTTTCACTTCCAGTTTATCCTGTGGCAACTAAGAATTTGACAGATATTCAGATGTGCACTATTAATGAAGCATCACACTGATCTTGAGAAAGAACTTGGAAATTCAATTCTAAGCTGCTCAAAACTAAGCAGCACACTACTTGTATCCCAGGGCTCTCTGAATTATGTGGGAAGACCACCCTTGTTAAATGCCAGAAAATTAACTGATCAACTGGTCACCAGGTCCCCTGTTGTTCAATTTAAGTAAACCCCCAAAATCCTTACAGTCAAACTGGTACAACAGTTTTTCAACAACGTGTATAACATGCACAACTGAAGTTCATAACTAGCATACTCTTAATATTGCAACTTCCATAGACACGCAAAGAGAACAAATTGTCCCTCCTTTATACCAAAGCCTGAGAATACAAAACATAATTCTTGTAAAGATGATTTTGACCAGAAGCAGTATTGAAATGAAAGTATGCTTTCATCTGTACTCAGCATCGTCCAACTAAAGAGGCCTGCTGCATACTTTTCCGTTAGGTATATGAGACAGAGAATTAAATACCACGTAAAAGTAAAATATACACCAAATAATGGGACCACGGGTAAAAATTGGCAGTGTGTCCCACAATTAGTATAAGGTCATTGAAACTGAATTATTGACACAACACTGCAGTCAAAATTTAACTTCACTTTCCTGAACCTCTTTCAGAAAATATGCAACAGGTAGTACAGGGACAGCACTGGAATGCTACCTAATCATTCTTTACACTGAAACAAAGACCAGCATTGTTACGGTAATAGCTGTAGCACAGATCTCAGCTGTACCTGTACAGCCTAGGTGAACCTATGCATGTCTTCTTGCCACAGACTTGCTTTACCACCCAAATACTTACGCCTACAGAGTTGTGCATTTACAGATTTTATATTCTTCTCTCTGGGGATTACTGAAAACAACAGGTCAGATTTGCTAGTATAACTTGGCACTGCACTGGAATGCTTGATGACTCAATTTTACTGACTTTTGAGGTCACAACATTGATACAGGGAACACAGGAATGTAATAGTCCAACCCAATCACAGGAGAATTCACAGCAGAGTGTGCGCTGTTTCGTGGTTTGACAACCACTGTTACAAGTCTAAATCATTAAACAGAAATTATCCAACACAGCCCTTGCCAAGTAGAATCATTTCCATGTCCGAGTGCTGATGGAGACCTACCATTAACAGCTAGTTCTGATATTGCAGCCTACCATTATACAGATTTACTTACCTGCTGCACAAACCAAGTCTTAATTTATTCTGACCTAGATTATGCAAAGGCGGAACGTCAGACAAAAGATACAAACTACAATCCCTTATCATGCTGGAGGAGGAATATTCTATCAAACATCATGCTACAAAGCATCAAAGGAAGTCAGAAGTCAACACACGACGAATAAAGCCGGCAATAGAACCGCCGACAGCCGCACTGTTAGCAGCCTTCGCTCTCGGGATCCTTCACTTTAGCCCCGAGGCGTGCCTACACAACGCATCCCTGCAGCAGGCACGGCGTCCCTGGGAAGGGAAAAGCAGGCCCGAGGCCGATTTCACCCAGGAGCAGCCCAAATCCTCCGGACGCGCCTCCCGGCCTGAAACAGTCCCCGACGCGCCGCCTCGGCTCCGGGACCATCACGGCGAGTCGCGGGCTGGCAGAGCCCCATCCCTCAGGGGTTGGGCGGCGGATAGGTGGCCAGGCCGCGCCTTACCCTCCCCATGGTTGCAGGGTGCCGGGGGGAGACCGCTCGCCAGTGGCTGCTCCTCTGGGAAGCAGCGCCGGGGGGAAGTGGGTGAATACCGGGGTAGTGCCACCGCCGCGCCCCTGGCCCGCTCTTACCTCCTCCGCCTCTTTTCCCAGGGGGATGCCCATGGCCCGGAGGCCCGTTTGCAGCTCGGCGATATCCACCCTCCCATCTTCGTTGAGGTCTAGCTTCCTGAAGAGGTTGGCGTAGCGGGAGTCTCCATCCCTGTTCCCGTCGCAGGCGGCCGCCGGCAGGACGAAACCTCGTATGAGCTGGAACATGGCGAGGCCGTGCGGTCGGGCAGCGGGACGCTCGCCCCTTGCTCCCCGCGGGCTGGGCGCGGCGAGAGGCACCGCCTGTGCTGCCGCCACTGCCGGCAGCTGGCGAAGCAGAAACCAGCCCTGCCCCGCCTCGGCGGCGCGGGGAGGAGCAATCTAGGGCACTGCCGCTCTCTCTCCTCCCCGCGGCGCTGAGCGGGAAACGGGAAAAGGGAAACGGGCACCGAGCCGGTCAGGGAAGACGGCGGGTCGCAGCTCCTCAGGCTCGTCTCGGCTTTTCGTCCCGCACCGACTCGGTCGTATCTAGCGAAACGTTTCCCATACAAGTAGGGGAATACCAACAAGCTGCAAAATACCTAATTTGGGTACTTTGGTTCATTCTAGTGACAATGGTTGAGGTCTGGGTTGAACCTCTATGAAGAGCCCGAGTCTAGGAGCAGTCTGGAAGAGCCTGGCTTGCTTGACTTAACAGAACAAACACCAGAAGAGGAAACTTCTAGTGTTTTCGCTTCATAATTGCTTCATAAATAAATCAGTAGAGTGAATGTGACAGGGCATAGCTAGTACAAGAACAAATGGACAGAAAATGTCAGCAAGCAGGCTCTCCATGAGAGAGATACGGTGAAAATGAGCTGCGGAGTAGAGTCTTGCTTTCCTAATGCACATTCAGTCAGTACACAACCATGGAAAGTGCTTTTCAGCCTTATAACAGGAACTTAGCAGCCTTGCTCAATGAGTGATTAATAAAGCTAATGTGATATATTGTCTGACCATAGACTAATTGGTGCTTGAAAATGACTAGACACTACTATGACTGGCATATGTAAAGACTACCTGGTTCATTGAATCACTGTAAGTGCGGTGGGAATGGACCTCAAAGAGTCTGTAGCCCAACCTCCTGCTCAAAGCAAGATTAGCCATGAACTCAGACCAGATTACTTGGGTCTTTATTCAGTCTTGAAGATATCCAAGGATGGAGACTTGGACTCCCCTTACAGAGAAGAAGTTTTTCCTTTTTAATCCACTCTGAGCTGTTCTAATTTCAATTTGTGCCTGATATCTCTTACCATCCCACCATGTCCCACTACAAGAAGCCTGATCCTATTTTCCTTATAAACTCTTTGTAGGTACCAAGAAAGTGGAGGCCTCCTCTCAGGTTCCCACAAAGCCTTTTTTTCTCCCAGTTGAGCACACTCAGTTTCCTCAGCCTCTCCTCATGAAGCAGGTGCTCCAGCCCCAGATATATTGTTGGCTCATTCTCCAGTTTATCCGTGTCTTTCAGATTTTGGGGAGCCCAGAACTGGACTAGAGTTTCTAAATACAGTCTAGCTTGTGCAGAGGAGGAGATAATCACTTCCCTCCATCTGCTGGCCACACTCATGTTAATACAGCCCAGGATGGTGCTGGCCTTGTTTGCTATCAGGAGACAGCGTTGGCCCATGCTTAGCTTGCTCTTTATCAAGACACCCACCTCCTTCTCAGCAGGCCCTCCCTGGCCTGGATTGTTGCAAGGGGCTATTCCTTTCTACATACAGTACTTCACATTTGTCCTTGTTGAATTTCATTCAACATGTGACTCCATTCCTCCAGCCTCTCTGAATGGCAGCCCTGTGCTCAAGCACACCAGCTGGTCTCTGACAGTTTGGGGTCATCTGGAAATTTGATGAGAGTGTACCCTGCTGCCTCCACTTAACTGATAAATACCTTAAACAAGTGCTGTCCAAATAGAAACATGTTACTTTGTTAGTACAGCTAAGGTTGTGTATTGGAATAGGCAGAGTCTGAATATACTTTACCCCTCTCTGGAATAAGGAAAGGGAAAGTTGCTGAGGTCACTGCATTGCAGTGATATAATACTGCTAAGCAATATTTGATTCTGTTTTTCTACTCATACAATCATCCTTATGTCTTTATCTAACAAAGTAACAGTGACAGCAACATTCCATCTCTAATCAGAACATGCAAGTAATAACTATCTGTACTAGTTATCGAACACAATACACAGAAATATGATGCAAGTGGGAATAAAACAGTGCTACCTTAAGCTCCCATTGCTTATCACTACCTTTCTAATATCTGGCATTGTCATTGTCTGAGGACTTGAGGAAGCACAGTTATTTTCTCGTATGATGATACTAAATACTGTACTTGTATACTAACACCATGTAGGAACTAGAACTAAAAATTAAGACTGAATACCTGAAGCATATACTTAAACTGATCTCAGGCAGTTGTACCCTGTGCTGTGTGCTAATATCATTTAGATGTTCAACATCAGCTAATCATTTCCACATGATCAATAAAGCACTATGCAAGCACTTACAGGAACCTGCAAGCATTGAGTGTTAATACTTTTCCTACCAGCATGATAGGCAGCACATTTGGTAACCACTTCAGAGTGAATATGTATGTGATTATATATATACATGCTTAAAAAATATTTTTACAAATTAACTACAACTATTAACTTAGTGGCAATACATACAAGTTTTTTGAGTGAGTACCTGCTGTAAAATACTTGCAGTATGGGTTGAAGATAGTGTCTGCTGGGGGATTGACTAAAGTAAGAAGTAGCATAAATAAAAGATCAAGACAAAAAGAGAACCTTAATGGAACACTGATAATTTTCTCTAAAAGCTCAGTTGCTGTTATTAAAATGTGTGAAGCACATCAATATGCCAAAATTCAAGGTAAAAGAGGAAGAGGTGCACTTGTTCTTTATGAAGCAAGAAGGAAGAAAAGCTAGTTTTGGCAGCTTTATCTTTCATAAGCACATGCTGCATACTTATGATTTATATAGTGTGCGTCATATCATTAGGAGTTGTGCAGGAAAAGTAGGCCACAGAAAACAGGCAGGTAATAGAGCTTGAAGGTTAGACAATTCATATTTGCAAATAGATTCTGCTTTGACTCGTGTGCGTGGGAGCAAGTTGGAAGTACAGGTTGCATTTTATTCATCCAACTGTTTATCCACAGTGTGACACAACAGGGAAATCACTTATTTTTCATTGAGTGATTCCAGATTTGCACTGGTCTCCCTGAAAATGGCGTATCAGAGCTGTGCAGAAGGTTTAAATGCTTTGGCTTTAGTATGACTGGCTGAGACAAATAACAAAAGCAGCTAGTAACTAAGAGTCTCAGGTATTTTGCATATGTTTCTAGATAAACTATTAGATACACATCTGAGGAAGCTCTTGCCCTTGTTGAAAGATAGAGGCACTAGTTCAGCCCAATTAATCTACTGCAGTGACATTTGAGACAGTGACCACAAATGCAATGCAATGTCTCATTTACATCTCTAATAAGAAAATTAATCTTTCCTATTATTTGAAGCTAGCACTACCAAAACTATCATTTCTTCTACAAATGGTCTTGGATGCCCAAGAGGAACCTCTCACCAGGGACTGTAGCAATAGGACAAGGAGTTCAAACTTAAACAGGGGAAGTTTAGATTGGATATAAGCAGGAAGTTCTTTACTATGAGGGTGGTGAGACGCTGGAACAGGCTGCCCAAGGAAGCTGTAAATGCTCCACCCCTGGCAGTGTTCAAGGCCAGGCTGGATAGAGCCTTGAGCAAAACAGTCTAGTGTGAGGCGTCCCTGCCCACGGCAGGGGGATTGGAACTGCGTGATCTTAAGGTCCTGTCCAACCCTAACCATTTTGTAATTCTATGACTTATATGACGGGTTTGGGGCTGTATTGTTTACAGAGTCTTTGTTAGTTAAAAAGGATTTTTGAATAATCCATCATCTTGCATTCTAGTTTTTACCTTGCTTGAAAGAACTGCATAGCCACAAAGGACATCTGAGTCAAGAAATGTCTTTGCCCAAGAGGTGCATCTAAAATAAGATTTTTTAAAATTCAGTAATATTTATATTATTTATATTCTTATAAGGCTTTCTGAGATCATCACTGATTAGTATCAGAACATCAAAAATTTATCAGAAAAAATATATGCATTTAACTTATTAAAACAGAGCTTTTAATTAGTATATATATCAATTCATGTACAATAAATGTTTAAATTACATCAATACCATCCACTTAGAGGAAGTGCTATAAATATCACAAAACCTCAGAGGCTAGAGGAAGATGATGTATTTTATTAATAGACTAAAAGATAACTCAGCTGAATTGCATGATTCACTGCCTGCCCTAGATACTGTAGCTCTTTATCTGTGATCAAGGAAACACTTCATAATAATCTTCAAATTGTAAAAACAGTCTACTTCATGGGCCAAGAGTCATTTCTGGGTTAACCTCAGGGATTACAGTCAAGTTGAGTAAATTTTAAATTAAAAGATTAAGCCCAGTTCTGCTGCACAGCTAAAAAATTGTCTGCTAAGTACATCCAAAATTTTGTGTCAGCTGAAGGAGCAATCTCCAGGACACACACAGGAGGGCATAGTTGAACAACACAAAGGCAATTAATAATAGACAAAGTGCAGTGGTTTTTCTTTTTTCAGGGCAAAATGAATACTTCCTCCATTACATAGATGCAATCAGCTCAGTTTTAAATTATCATTATAAAATAATTCTTCAAAATAAACACATTTTGGAATCCTACTATCACAGAACAACAAGCTGTGGTAAATTCAGATTCTTTTGTTATTGTTCACATTCTTCTTTACTGGTACTTGTCCTTTCTAGCACACAGCATTGTACTGGTTTAGCAGGAAGAAGGATTTTTGCCTTCATTCAGAAAGGTTGGTGCCATAGTACAGGTAAACATAGTTTACAAATGAAGAAACCATGATTTAATGTTGCCTGTAGAGGTCAAGCTGAGTGTACTGTATTTTGACTTTCCCTGTGACACATCACCATTTTTGAGGGCATAGAACACCTCGCAGAATTGGGATTGTTACCTGAGCTTTATTTACAGCACAGCTTTAAATAGCCATGCAGCATGAAAGGCAGTGATCATTCAGAAGGTGATCAGAGAGACTGTTCATGTGGGTTTGTACTAGGCACATGCAAACCTGTTTGAAAGGCTGAGGCTTCACCATATATTTCTTAAAGCAGCATGAGAAGTGCCATGATTACAGAGTTTACTTACCTACACTGCATTTAGCTCCCACTGAGATCACTTTTCAGTTTAATTTAGTCTCAGACACCCAAATTAATCTCTTTCATGACCAAGATAGAGTGCTTACAATTGAAAGCTGCTGGAAGCACTGATCTGCATACAGGTGGTAGCCCAGCTCTTAGGTCACATCAAGAGCAGATGTCCAGCTAAAGCCAAACCTAGGAAAGGATTCAGTGTTTTTCTGATGCCACCAGCCTCAGGAAAAAAGAACTAGAGGTCAGAAATACAAGTGCCAGTGGGGAAATGGTGCTGTAGATAACAAATAGGCCAAAAGGGTGAACACAGATCACATTAGTACCACCTCCAACAATATTTACACTGGTGCTCTAGAGGATTTTAAAATCCCTGAGACCTGGGCTTCACCTGTCCATGGAATCACTTTTCCATAAAGGAAGTTCCCTATTAGCTCCTGCAATTTTGTGACTGAAATCTTGTATTCCCTGGGAGAGCAAACAGCTTTTGAATAATTTGTTTTCTCCTGGTGTAACTCTGCTATTTTGAAAAAAAACTCATTTTTCTTGAATCTTTGAGGTTTTGCACCTACTTGAGTAACATCAACTTCGTTAAAGATTTATTAATTTCCCCTAAAATAAAACTCCAGTGCTTTAAACTTGCAGAAGCTTTACATCAGTGACAACACAGGACTGCTACATTACCCACAGTATTTATCCTTTTTCGAAAAACTCCTCTGCTATTTAGAGAACCATTTGATTAAAGATTCTAAATATATTTAAAAATCTATACTTGTGACACTTTTGACTTTGACTCTTTCTGATCAAGAAGGTTATGCTTAATATAGAAGACGTTTTCAAGTCACCAGCTTCAGAATGCAAATTTAGCTCCTGAGTAGAGTTGGATTTTTTTTTTATATAAGAATAGCATTTGAAGCAAACCTCCTGAAGTCATTGGGCAACCAGCATTTTCTCTGTTTTAGCAGCTAGCACCTTGGGATGGCAGGGCACAGCAAGGGCCAGCTCCTTCCGGAACAGCAGGGAGTGCAGTAGCAGTACCTGGCCAGGACAGCAGGCATCCACAGCCGTGAGGCAGGGCTGAGGTCTCACTGGGAACACATCTCAGGGTCCAGTCCTGCAACAGCAACCACAGTCAGGCACACCTACAATGAAAACACAGGTCTGAGGTCAGGCTAGAAATCAGCCTGCATGTCAGGGTCCACACCAAGGTGCTGGCAGTTCTGCAACACAACCCCCAACAAACAGACAGAGCTGCAACAGGGCTCAAACCAAGGCTGAGGGCTTAGAGCTGGGCTTCAGTGGGTCCCCTGGGCAGGGTGGGGTGAGGGCTCAGGTGGGGCTGGATAGGGCTGTTACAGCTTGTCCATACATACAGTGTGTCAACTCCTACAGCTTCCTGGTAAGTTCGATTGTACAGAGGACCTACTCACAGAGCCTGTAATAACCTACAGGCTTTAATCATTTATTAATGTTGCCCCTTCTACCTCTTCTCTGACTGGGTGTAAAGTAGTTCAGGTTTTCTTTAAGGTGCTATAGAATAGCTGGACCACCTGTTTTTGTCGGACTGCTGATATATAATTCATGTGGTATGCAACCTATTTTTTAATCCGTTTTTTCAGCTCTATTTTTCTTCCTAGATCTTAATACACAGGACCTTCCAGCTACATGTGGTAATCTCTTCTATCAAACAGAAACATCTGCTTTTAACGGAACTGTGGAACTGGTTCTTTAGCTTTGAGAGAAAAGAGCCTCTTGGTATAACTTGATACCATGTAACTACTGATTCACCTCTTTTAGGGGCTGAAAACCTTTCACCTTCCTTTCCTTTCAAAGAGAGCTGACAGATACAGTACCTAGAGCATTACCTTGTCCGATACATTGTAGGCTGTTGCAGTCTATTGAAGAAAGGAGACTTTCGAAGTTATTTTAGAGCAGACTGGAGAGATGTTCTCAAGGGGGGAATTCTTAGGTCAAGGAGGCCAAATGCCTGGACCTCCTCTCCAGATCAGCCACCTGCGGACTGCCACACCGGCCACCGTGTCCC
>JANHGB010050047.1:8141-58806 GCA_026283785.1 Coracopsis vasa | reverse complement strand
TCTTTCTCCTTTGAACTCTTAAGTCTTGATGCAGTTTTGCATGACAAGTATGTCATAGCACAAAACCTGCACTTCAGTGCTCAGTTGCAACTGAAATATGTGCAAAGGCTGTTCCTAAGAAACACCAGTCATCTACCCAAGTGAAATTCTGATTTGCTAGCTGCACCCTGGCAACATAATATATTCGCCTAAGGATAAACATGAATTGAGGTTTCTGGAAAAGGATGTATTTGTTCCTTACTCAGCTTATAAGCTCTCTAGCCACCACCTGCAAATCTTTTAGATATGCTGTAAAATGGCAGATTACTATGCTTTAGATTGTTCACCATGGCTGCAGGGCAGAACTGGTAGAGATTTATCTGAGCTAAATGAAGTTTTCTGTTTGATTAGGGTGGTGGCTTGGCTTGTTTGGGTTTGGTTTAGGTTTGTTTTGGGTTTTTTTTTGAGATCGGTTCTTTTCACTTTAAAACTGCTATGGTAGGTGTTGGCTCCCTGTTATACCACAGCTTAAAAACCCCAAACCTTTTTGCCACAGATGTTACAGGCAAATGAGTTTGAAGATTTTTGCTTTCTCAGCTAAAGTTACTACTAGAACATGCAGCACTGTGCTGAGCTGCACAAATAAGGATGTACAGATCAGGACCACAAAACATGAGTTAGTTATGAACTACAGACACAAATGAAGAAACACTTTTGCAGTCCAATACCATTACAAGATTCAAATCTAAAATGAGACAGATTCTAGGTATCTAAGTCCAAGTGATGAACCAAAGAATCTGAGCTTGGTGCCAGTGGGGCCTCAATAGTAGGGAGTGATTGTGAACACTTTTGACTAGTACAGACAAAGCCTGTGTGTAATAGAGGAAGACAGGGCACCATGACTGAACATCACTGATCCTTATCCTGCCCCCTTCAGCTTAATTCCATAATCAGCACTTGCATCACTGAGAGGCTGGAAACATTACCGAGGCCTCTTCTTCAGCATTAAGGTATCTCAAGCAAGTCCCTTCCTGTAAGGATCTGCCTCCTTCGAAACGAACTTTCACCCTGCCCTGTGGTTAGCTTGGCTTAAGTCAGCAAATTGCCAGAAAAATACTGGAATTTAGAAATAGCTTCAGCTTAGCCCATTTCTGCCTTCAAATCAGTGGGTTATACAGTTATCTGTGATTTCTGAAAGCACTATCATTCAGCATCCAGCTGGCATCCATACTGTTGCTGCTGGGGGCGGTAACCAACAACCACCCTCATTGCTGAGCCTAATCCTGAGTTCAGCAAAAGGAAACTATTGCACGCCATCTCGTGGCCCTGCACAGCTATTTCCTGGGAACAAACAGAGCTCCAACTGCGACAGGGAGGTTTAATGTTGGGCGGGATTGATTTAAAAGATGGCTGTCGGGCTCAGAAACAGCCCACTCTGTGACCCCACCAAAGCCATGAAACGTTCACCACGAACACTTCGTCCACATTCCTGCCTTGACCTTGCAGCCTGAGCAGCTGTTTCATGGAGCCTCAAGCTGCAAAATGCACCTCTTCAACTCAGTTTCTCGAGCAGCGCTGCAGAGACAGCCTCACACTCACAGCAACCATACGTACCCTGAATACCACTGCCCCCAGAGCAGCCTTTGGTGGAGCAGGAAATTACCTTGTTCAGTTTACAGTATGTCACAGACGTTAATAATTCTTAATTATATGCAAGGCTAGGGATGCTCATGGTACATCTGTCTTCCCGTCTACTGTCAGTAATTGTTAAAGAACTCCATGTGTCAATGTTTCAAATAAAGCTAATATGCCTATTAGTAACTGTTCATTAACAGCTGAACACATAACTAATGGAAACAAGGCTACATTGGCTGTCAGTCACTTAAGTCCTTATCCCTACTTACTCTCTTTTCTGAGGAAAAAAATCATTAAGAGACCCTTGCCAGAAATTTTTAGGGCAGGATTTCATTAAATCTAGTTGAGGGAATTAAAGAACAGGAAAACAGAGCATTAGTATGACTTCAAGATCTTTGTTTCTAGTTTAAGTGGTAAGTTTTTGCCTCCTCAATGTTTATGACTTTTTAGCTGGGAGATTACAGCTTAAAATCTGCACCATTGAATCATCTCTGAATTTGAAGTCATGTTATCTTTAGCAGAATTGCTGATGGTTAAACACTTAAACACTGCCTTACTTTCACTGCTCTCTACCTAAGGACTCTAATTCAAGGCATCTGATTAATCAGCAATTGCTCTAAATTTGGTACGCAACCAAACTTCTGTTCCTACTGTTCTTGGGTTAGATAAGGAAAATAATGATGAGGATTCTAGCTATGTAAGGAAGACACAGAAAAGACTGTTAGACTTGTGAGGCTTTATGAAGTTCAATACTTCCTCAACAAACAGCAAAGCAAAGAGGGAACATCCTTCTTCTCATGTCAAGGTTTAATTCTGAGGTATGTGACACTAGATTTACAAAGGTAAATCAAAAATACAGTCTGAGAAACAGTGAGCCCCCTACTTAACAAGGCAGAGGAATTTCACACTCCAAGCAGCTAAGAAACAGCTCACAGCGTGAAGAGAACTATTTGGGGTCTGTGTTCAACACAGACTTTTGATACAACAGATGATGACGACGAGATGTGCAATAGTGGGGCAGAGGAACGGCAAATACTTAAGTGAAAAAGATGAGACAGGACAACAGGTCTTAGATAAGGCTTCCACTTGAATTAATTCTTTGAGACATTATGATGAGCAGTTAGATGCAAGTCCTATTCCAAACAGTGATCAGACACACTATTGCCAAAAGCGATTACGTAGCTGTTGAAACAGACTTTGGCTCCAGCCTGCTGATGATATGGCTAAAGTTTTCATATGCTGGAAGCAAACACAGAAATGAAACATCAGTAGTATAAAAGGACTGGAGTAGTACAGAATTGTTTTCTGCATTGACTGTACCTGATACCAGGAGTGAAGGCTATCACCTGGAATATAGCACAGGCAGCAGTTTATACAAGTGTATAACCTACAGTTAATCTGCAATTATCATCCTGAACATCAATTTTAAAAGCCAAGTATGAATCATATGCAGACAGATTTCATGACTCATTGCAGCAACTGATCTAACTGCTAGTGCTGATCCTGCCTGCCATTAAGAAGTCTGGCATTCCTTCTTTGGATCCATTCCTCTGGAGGGGAGCCCTTTCACGATCTGTGCTAGAGAGCTGAGCTAAAAACATTTAAATGAGAATTTAAGCATTAACCAAATAAATGTGCTATTTTGTCACACGAAGGATAAAATACCAGGAATTTATTGCTGTATGTATGCTTAATCCATTAATTTGTCTTACAGTAGTCATGAAGTGCTAAATTGTGTGCCACATTTAGCATTTCCTGTGTTCCCTTCCAAATGCCATTTTACAGTGGGCATATGAAGCAAAGCAGCAGCAGTCACAAAACATGGCTTGAGCATCTCTCCAGAGCTTAAAACCAAAGATTTGTGTATAAGCTGAATAACGAGATGTCATTTAATAGGTCACTCAGCAACTTTAATAGAAATATCTGTAGGTGGAAGTTTTGTGATGTTAAAATATACAACTCAGACTAAACATTCTCGTCCCCACTGTAGTAACAAGATACTTGCAAAGATCAAGAAGTATGGTACGTAAATGTCACACACAAGAACCGCTTCATTTCTATCAGAAGCAAAACCTGCTAATTATAAGGACAGGCCTAGCAGGCTAAAGCCATCAGCCTATATTAAAAACATATACCTCCGAGTTTGGCAGTGGAATTCTATGTACCACCTTGACTTGGTTTTTGGTTACATACAAGTACTCTTCCTCCCCTCCCACCACACACACTTTATAAACCCCCTTTTATTTTTATTATACCTCCGTATTATTTACAGGACTCCTAAGATTAAGTACAAACTAGTATGAAATTAATGATAGGCTGCTCTTCAAATATGTATCCAATGGCTACATAAATACCGAGCCAATCCAACAGAGTGACCTGGAGTTATGATTCAGAAGCTTGTGTATCTGTGACTCCAGATGTTTTCTCATTAACTGTGGAGGATTCACTTGATCTGTCAACAACAGTTGCCTTAGAAGTTGGGGTAGTACTATCCAAGGTGAGCGTCGAGGTCTGTTCTACATTTACAGTAGCGCCAGGGTTGATGGGAACGCTTCCGGCTTGAGTAACGGAGGGAAGCAAATCTGTAGGCACTGTAGATGCCTCTGTGACCAAAGGAAGCAGAGGAACACATTTGGGTGGCATTGATAGAGGTGTTATTCCCATTAGATTCAGCGGCAACAAGGAAGGAAGAGATGGCAAACCTAAGAAAAGAGGGGGAAAAAAGACAAAAAAGCAGCATGAGCTGCTGCATACCACAGACAGAGCTGGAGAGATTCTCCAACTGCTTAACTTTTTTATCATCTCTAATCTCCTATTTACTCCTGGAGAGGAGGAAGCTTGTTAAACTTAGTGTGAGCATGACATGCGTGCAGCACTGACTCAGCAAGCTAGTTTCAAGCCTGATACTTTTCAAATTTCAGAATTGAGGATCAGAAACTCAAGTTTGCTTCTACCTCCCCCAAGAATTGGGTATTTATTGCATTAATATTGATGACTAGATTTTTCTGGCATTCAATGAAACTGCCAGAAACAGGAAGTTAACAAGAACCTTTTATTCTATATGAGCCTCCAATTTCTTTTTGTTTGCTTCATGTGCACCTTCAGCGGTTTTGTTTAACTCAAAACCATAAATCTATTATTAGTTCATACTGCTGGCATTCAGTCATGGTGCTTCGATCACCTCATCTAGCAAACAAGGAAACATCTCACAATTTCTTCTACCCATAAAACTATACACTTTCATTCTTGGCACAATCCCTTTTGAGATCATAAATCAGGTAATATAAGGTGAAACAACTAAGTACAGACACAGGTTTCTAATTAGTTTATCTAAAGACATATTCCTTGTCTACCTAATGGAGCACTACCGTCAACTCTCATCTCCTTCAATTCATCTTCTTCAGGACTCAACCAGATGACTGGCTCTAACTGACAGCATCAAGGATCATCAGGGATAGATACTATTACAGTGTTTCAGTTTGCAGAAAGACATACCGGGCTGCACGATTTCTGGGACAATGTGTGGTGCAGGTAAATTAAGTTTAGACAGATCAGTCAGGTTGGGAAGTCCTGCTGGTAATGGCATCAGACCTAAGAGAAGAGTGGAAAAGTTACAGCTGAGAACTTAGAATCATTTTTTTCCTAACTGTTTCTGAGATCTTACTGAAAATTTACATTGCTTTACATCTTGATGAATGCAAGTTCACTCAAGTTTCAACTTTTAGGTATCTGTCTTCACTGTGCAACTTATAGCAGAAAGTCCGTACTAGCAAATACATAATCCTAACTTTCCAGATTTTTCTGAGCAAAGTAGAATCTTACATTAAGGAATTAGTAGGTTTGTATTCCAAATTCAGCTTTAATAAAGGTAGCTATTTCACCACAGCACCGTACAGAAGCCCTCCATTCCTATATTGCACAGCAGATGATAATCATAGGATGAAATACATAGTACTATTGGTCTCTAATACTGATTACTATCTCTTTTTTACTTAGTTCATAACTAGAATTAAAGCAACAAAAATATCTAGAAAAGGCAAGACAAAGTAACTTTGAAAGTCAGGATGGACTGAGAAGAGAAACATATAATGAACACAACACATGGCTTTCCATCACTGTGTTTGCTGTGGAACATCTATCCCCTCCTGAATCTCCTGTCTTACAAAAGCTGCATTTCTGGAACAAGGGCTCTATTCTTACTTTATGTTTAGCTCAGAGAAGGCTATTTCTGAAATAAACTGTTGATACTACTGTAATAAGACAGAGAGGAGAAAAGTCTTAAAGCAAGGCCACAGTAGAGAGATTTTGATTAAAAACCAGTCATCTTTACCTACCTGTGAATTCATTAGACACAAAGGCTGACATAATCTGACTCAAAGAGCTTTCAGCTCAGCTAGAAGGAACTTTGAACTTTTTTTTTTAAAATCTGAAAACAGATGAACTTCATACAAATGCATTCAAATTTTAACCTGTACATTTAATATTTAGAATTTCACTATATGGCCATGCAGACGGCAAATAAATATTTTGATAGCTCTCAAAAAAGCAAGGATAGCATTCACAGAACAAGGTGAAAGGAAAATCTGTATTGGCAGATTTTGAGGAAAGGATGGGTAAGGGGCTGGGGAAGAAGTGGACATTAACAGGAGCTGAACTTCTTAAGTTGTTACCTATTTTCTCTAAATAGTACAAGATTAAAGCTGTTTGCCCTTTTGCATGCCCTTCACTCTACTACACATTTTCTTCTATGTTAGAGAGCATTCCTCCAAGCACGACTTAAAACTCTTGGACACATCTGTACATACATGTCTTATAGCATGCAAAGCATAAAATACAAGTCTTTCAGTGTCTAGAGTGCACAACTGAGTCCTGTACCAGTGCACTGATTACACAGCAAAATCTTATACAATCCTCATGTTTCCCACTGTGAATTACTTTCGTATACCAGTTTAAATTACTAAGTAATTTAGAAACAGTAGCTGCAACACACAGATCTTTGTTGTTAGACCTCTATTTATACTAAGAAGAATGACCAAGCTAAGTACTAAAAAGGAATTTCCTAAGCTGGAGGTTCTATGGGTGAAAGGAATGCAGAAAGGCAAGACTTGCTTCTCAGATCTTTCCCCATGATGTTCCAATGCAAAGGACAAACTGGAAACTGTGAAGTTATTTGCAGAAGTGTTTTGCAACATACAATTTATGAACTGTGGAACAATATATCAACTCCAGAAATGTTGCAAACAGCAAAGCTAATACCTTCCTGAGAAATTTTGAACTGCATCTGTTGTGCAGGGGACTCTAAAGGGGAAACGATTGTAAGCTTTGTTGCCATCTGTCTTCTGTGCTACAGACAAGCTGTGCACATACCCTAACAAAGCAAATAAACAAAACCCAAATCCTAACATTGTAGAGGTGGTATAGAGATCTTTAACATGAAATGTTCAAGTTGTATGAAGTTACAGCCTCTTGCCACCCAAAGGCAGTGGAAAAAACAGCTCTCTTCACTTGCTTCCTTAAGAATTTTGTTTCAAAGATGGTTTAAGAACTTTTCCCTACTCACCTGGTAATGTTGTTGCTGGGTTAACTGGTGGCACAGAGGTGAGGGACTGACTGACTTGTGGTGGTAATAATGGAACTGTTGGAACACCTGGTGGCATACACAGGAAAACAACATTAATTTTAAGCATACAACACCTCAGCTCCCTTCCCTGAGGAGTACAAATAAGTAACTGTTTACAGGAGAACTGCTATTTGCCTTAACCATAAAATGGTGATGAAGAAAAATAATATTCTAAATAATACACATCATATTTCTGATAGAAGTTGTTTGCAGTTGTTTCATGAGCAAGTAAGGCACAATTACAGTACTCCAGCATTTCTTGTTAACAAGTTTGGGGAAAAGAGCATTTTATTCTCTTCTGCCTTCTATTAAGTTGGTAGAAACATCTGTGAATGCAAAAAAAGTCAGAAAGCTCACATATTTCAGAAGTCAGTTACTTCCATACCAACCTGTACTGAGAACATTACTGACAGTAGTTGAGGGTGAACTAATAGAAAGTCCTGAAAGACTCTGTTCAAGTCCTGCTGACCCAGGGGGTAATGTGGCTGTGGGATTAACCGATGATAGCTGAACCTTATTGGAAGGAAAAAAGGAAAGTTACACCATTAGGGTTTGCTTCCACAAGAATCAAGAGGCAGAAAAACAATATAATATCAAGCCGTTTTTACCAAGACAAAGAAGTGACTACAACTTACCTCTGTGAAGCCATCTTTGAGAGGACTGAGAGATGCACTAGGTAACTGTCCTGGGAGGGAAATTTTCTTTCCCTCTTCAAATGGGCGTGTAGGTATCCTATGCAAATATCCATAACCAATGCCACAGCCTAGGCTTTTAAAATGTGAACATTTATAAGTCAGTAAAGTGACATTACAACTACAGACTTCATAGCAAGCAATGAAGCTGACTCAAGACGCCAAGCTTCAAGCTAAATTCTGTGCAACTTTCTTCTCCCCCCCCGCAATGTTGTCTCATTTTCCATAGAGAAATAATCAATACGAGACAACAGAAAGGAAATTATGTAGCTTTTAGCAATAAACATTTAGCAGAAAATAAATGTAATTGTTATTTAAACCAAGCAACTACATCAGATACACAGCTTGGAATTCAACTCACAGTTGATACTTGCAGTCATCTAGTCTGGCTACTGTGCAATACTTTAATAATATACTACAGCCTAATGACTATTCAAAGCCTAATGCAGAAAGCAACCATTGCACTAATTTACACCCCCCATTGGTAACTAAATCTGAATTTCAAATAAATATAATTGATTATAGCAGAAACACCTTTGATATAACAACACTTTTCTCCTGTCTTTGGAGAAAACTTAAGCAAGCATCTTTTAGGCTAGTGCTATAAGAAAGTCACCCCACCCCCCTGTAACATATTGTCTCCTTACCTGCCTTCTCCACCCCAGGCAGAATTTGGAGTAATCACCACCTCTCGACAATTATCTGTGTCCGTGTTGTACACGTAAAGTTTTAATGGCTTTGCTTCATGCGTTTCAATAAGGGAAAAGAGATCTTCAGACTGTAAAAGGATAAAAATGAATAAAGGGCTTTCTTGTCTTTATTTTATCTTTCAACATTAGAATGATCACCCTTCTAGTCCTAACTTTCTGTGTCAGAACATGGTAACTGCTACATGCTGCAACTGTAGTGCTGCTGTTTAATCCCAAGGGCAACTTTAAAATGTGCTTTCCTAGCGCACCTCAGAAGACATGGCACAACCCAGACTTCAAATCTGCTATTTGAAATACTAATATTAGAGTACAAAAAAGTTTCTATCCGACTTCACGAAGACACCCGAGAGCAGTTTTTATTTCCAGAATTGCATTTAAGGATGAAGAGGCACCATGCCAGAGCTCCTTCCTCTTTGCGTTAACTTACCTCCATTAGCACTGAACAGAGACAGAACTGGGGATGTTTCAAACTGCCCTGGTGCAATTATTATTTTATATCTTTCTTAGTTAAAAACAAACAAACAAACACACACCACCTTATTTTTATATACTTACCTCATTCATGACTGTATCTGCTCCAATGATATAGTCACTATGAGGTCTAAGTCCAGCTAATGCAGCAGGAGAATTAGGTTCCACTTCCTAGTTTTAAGATGGAAAGTTTCAAAACACTATGTAACTGTCAGGGTGTAACAGAACAGTTAGACGCTTCACAGAAGTTTTGAGCCAGACATACAAATTGGTCAAGTTTTCAACATAATTAGTAGTCACTGAACTAATGAAGCAGTGGCTTGATGGTAGTCTCTTTTGATACTATTACAAGAAGCTCCGAGTATTGTACAAACCCACTGATTTAAATACAAGATCTGATAATATGCTCAACATACAGTCCTACTTCAAAAGTCTTTCCAAACCCTTCAAAAGTTTTCCAAACTTTCAAATTCAGCAAAGAGAAAACAGACCAATTTGATCTTGTGTACCCCTTTGCAAGTTATGTTTCAGTAAAGAGATAAAAAGGTTAACAGTAAGCAACAGTGAGGAGAACATGTGGAAGTCTGTACGTACCAAAACATGCCATACGTTTTCATTGGCCCCGTCAAAGCTGCAGAAACGGATGCTCACGCCCAACAGGCCCTGTCCACCCCACATGTTGCTGGGCGTCACTGATGTTTCCCTCAGCTCCAGTGTTTTGCTACTGTACACCAGCATTTTTACAGGCTTTTCAACATTTGCTTTCAACAGGTCCTTGAGAGTGTCATTGTCTTTATTCTGTGCATGTTCAAACAAGAACTCAGGTTAGTGTTTATCCCAGCAACCATCCAGTTCTATAGCACCACTTTTGTATTTCAAATGTCCTATAAACACTGTGCATTATCAGGATAAGTATCTACAGCTATTTTGTAACAAGCTTCCAGTCCCTTCACAATTCTAGAATATAATTCCGGCAAAAGCCTGGGATTTCACAGAAACAGGTCATGCCTTCCAAACATGAAAGCACTTCAATTCAATCTGTGATATGATGCACCTTGCAGCTTTTCAGAGGCTTTCTTGAATCCAGGTGGAAGAGCTTACCCACAGCTGTCCTTTTCCACTGCTGTGATCATGGTTTGCCGTCTCACTACAGCTCTGCTTGAAAACTTCCTCCTGTGATTGCTGCCCAGCTAACAGCTTTGACAACAGCTCTTTCAACCAACCTGCTTTGACTGAAGTGAGTTTAAAAGTTCTCACACAAGCAGTTTTGCAGACAGAACTAGGGAAGCACTAACACAAGCAGTGAGTGGTGAGTCAGTAGCAGATGTCTGCAGAGAGCATGTCTGTCCTCTGTCTGCATTCTTATTCTTAAGCTAAATTTTTTATAGAACTGTATATATTCTATATACATTTAAATAGAACAAATGCATTGATTTACCTGTCAAGCTAAGATTCACAGCACATTGTTTATATTCAGAGTTATAAAATCGCAACACACTTACCAATCTTGAACCATTAATGGACACGATAAAATCAAAGAATGGCTCCAATCCAGCTCTATGTCCTGGAGAGTTTTCTTGTACCTAACAAAGTTGAACAAGAATTTAGCAGAAGTGCACCAATGCTGGTGCACAGCATTGATCACAGATCAGAATTCTATTTCTACTTGTGCAAACTGTAGCTCTAGAAGCTAGTAATGTCTGTATGATTTTTAAGTGCTCAAATATAACCTTTTGGACAAAAAAAAAGTAGAGAAACGTTTTAAAAGAACCAGTAATCTATAAATTATTGAGGAATGACCAACGGTCACCCCCTGGGATGAGCACTGCTTAACAACTGCAGCAGATAAACTGTAGATATTTATGTCAATGAAGGAGGTTATGGTCAATCTTCATGAACTCTAAAAAAGTTGGTTAAAAAGCTGTATCTTTCCACAAAAGTACCAGTGTTGGACCTTGCTTTTTACCTTACTTACTAGAGGAAAAGGAGAGTCACATCTGTGTAAGCAGGGGTTGCTATCTCATGATTGAACCTCATCTGTTGACACTCTTGAGACACAGACAGCACCTGTACAACCAGTGATTTATTAACATACCACCAAGCTGCAAGAAAAGGGACTCCCACAGTTGTGCAGCTAAGGCAGCTCAAATAATTCAAACACTCCACTGGGACAAGGCCTAAGTATTGGATACGCGTTGCTCCCAGAAGCTTAAAGTATGCTTTTAATTCCAAATGGAGTAACTGAGAGACATTTTGCCAGGGTTATTTTTTCACTGTTTCAGGCGCTGCTGACAGACAAAAGTAACTCCAGTATGGCTGCTAGATTTTTCCTACAGCCTCTGTAGTAAAGGCTATCTTTCTTTATTTGTAAGCTGATTCATTTTACCCACTGGCTTTATCTTTTATGTGCTGCACTCATCCTCCAAAAATATCTAAACCCCACCCTTTACAGTGTGCTTTTTTTTACATTATGTGTTATTCCACCTGGCAGAGATGGTACAAATCTGCTGGTTTGTTCAATACTGGTCTGATTTTGCAGGAATTGAGTTTTTTTAATACGACTCATCTAGAACAAAATATTCTAATATGGAAAAACCCCAAATTTGATTAATACTAAAACTATCCTCTTAGAGTCTGTTTGTCTGTGCCCAACACATTCAGAAAATCGGAGCTTGGAAACTCAGATTACTTGTGGGTAGCTTTCTGTAACAGATGACAGAAGCTGGAATATTAGTGCCACATAATCTACACATTCATTAAAGAAAAATAATCTGGAATCAGTAGTTCCAGAGTCACATCACACACACAGATTGCTGTCCAAGATTTGCAAAGCAGTAAAAATGTATGAAACCAACATTATCCCAAAGTAATAAAAAAATCACTGAGGCAGCAATAACATCCCCAAACTTCACATTTATCATTTCTGACTAGAATTTGAAGTGTGTCTGAAGAAATAATATCCTACAGCTGGGGGTACAAATATTCTCCCTCTCTGCCAAGTATTAACTGTACAGAACCACCACTCTCAACCGACAAAGGAACTTTCAGCCCTGCTAACTAGACACAAACTACTGCCTCCGTGTCACTTAGTCAATTCGTTGGTTCAAGATGCCTCTCACCAAGCATAACTAGAGATCATATTGCAAGCTGAGCACCAGGTAATAGGGTAAAAACACAAGCTAAGCTCCATGCAGCAGACCCTCTGACACCAGCAGCACAGAAATTCACAGGCACATTGTGTATGTTGCTTCGACATTAGTGGGCTGTCCCTTGAGCCCATTTTTAACTTAAATACTGTAGAGCTATCTCAGAACAGCCTCCACAGACAGAAATTTTAGCTTATGAGAAAAGGCAGAGAGAGGCTATAATGAATTATACTTCTCAAATTTTGCTTACTAAGTTGGGTACTCAAGGCCTTCCTGCCTTCCTGCCAAAGATAAGTTAACCAGTTTCACAAAAGCAGAATTCAAGAACTCTGTTTTCCTATGGACATGCTCCATAATTGCATGCTCAGGCTTGAAGTTTCTCTTGTAATTAAGTAATACAAAACATTCCCTCCTCTGATGTGTTTTTTCTAGTAGCAAATGTAGAATGAGCTTGTGCTGTTTGTTATTCTTCCCTCAGTTTAGGGAGGTGATGTGAAAATACTTTAATAGCCTCTCTCTCTCATTCCACCGCCTATAGCATGTGACATACAAGAACTCACATTTTGTGTTTTTAAAAGCCTGCCATAAAGGCTTTATACCAGAATGAAATCAGCAGATGGTTTCAGAAGTTATTGAGAAAATAAGAATTTTAAAGACAGAACATGTCTGTCTAAACCTCATCATTAAAAAAAAAAAAATAAATCGGTAAACCCAGGAAACTGATACATTTATTCAGATCACACATCAGATTTTTAGGATGTATGCCATGGCCCTGAAGTTATGAAAAGCCAGACTTCACTCAGCCAGTAGAACAGCTGCAAAAGCAGCCCTGACACAGTTCACTCTTTATTCAGAGATTTTACTTCATTTCTAAATGAGCTTCTTGAAAAAAAAAAAAAAAAAAACAAAAACAACCAAAACATCCCTATGCAATATCCCTCCCTCACGGCCTCTGACAGGTTACACCCTGAACACTGTGACCTGTTTTCAATAAGGTCATATTTTAAAATGAGAAGGAGCACCTATGATAAGTGAGACTTACATACGTTCAGCATCCATCAATGTCAACCTCCAAGCCGACACCTGGGATGTACAGATTTGGTATTCTAAGCAAATTATTTACAGTCTGCCCCAAACTGATGAAGGGACTGTGAGACCTTCCATGTTCCAAACAATTAGTCTGCAGAAAGTACCTTCAGATGTTGAGCTCCTTCCCTCAAATCCATCACAATCCTGAACATCTCTGAATGGTTCATTTCTAAGTGGCCATGTAAAAACTACCAGGAAGCTGTATCTAAAAGAAATCAAGCTCTTAGAGTTGTATCAATCACACATGCACCTGCATCCCTTCTGTCATCACAGTTCCTCGTGCTGCCATGCACAGCTTCAGTCACAAGAAGCTTCCTATTTCCCTCGCTTTTTTGGCCCAGCATCACTGACGGAAAGGCATTTTTATGCCTGGCAGACCCAGAAATTCAGAACAGAAGTTCTGAATTTGTTCCACATGAAAAGTCTCCTCCGTAAAGGACAGACATACTCAGCCTTGCACAAAAATCACACTAGACCCGTATAGCTTTTATGTCACACAACCTTATTTTCAGGCAGCTACCTACAAACTTCATTACCACAGCAGTGCCAAATGCACTACATGGAGCTCTGCTCAAAGCTCTGGGGCTGTGATTCTCTTCCAGGAACTACACCAACAAAGGAGAATCAGGGACCTAAGGAAATACAAGTGCACAAAAACCTCATTAATGATGGAAATAAAGACTCCATGTATATGTACATACACTGTGGACCCCCTGAGCAATCTGGCTTTGTGCAGCTTTGCTGTATGCCCCAAGCAGGTATTCAGTAACTTGCCTTTGTAACTGAATAAGAACTGTGAAATAATCAATACCATTTACAACAGATGCCGCTGCAGGCATGGCAGTTTGGAAAGCCTAATCCTCCCAAAGCCAGCTGTTATTTCAGACATATAAGTTACAGACACCTGTGGGTAAATGCCATGTCTTTCTAACAGTAGAGAAACAACAGTGGAACAGGCAGAGAAGCTGTGGAACTGCCACCACTGGAGCTTTTTAAGAGCAAGCGAAGACAACCTCTATCAGGAACACCGAATGTCAGAAGGCAGAAAAGGGCTGGATGACTTTTCCAGCCTTGTACAATGCTGCAGGACTTGTTTCTCACCAAGATGACAGCAGGGCTGCTGAGTACACAGATTAAACACAAATTATTTCACTTTTAATTCACTGTCAAGAATTAAATGGGGAAAAGGTTTCAAAGTTAAGACACTAATTTTAAACTGCACTACTAAAAAGACTTCTTTGTCAGTAAATACAAAACGTTTCTCTTTGCTGAACACCTTTCCCAACACTACCACTCTATGCCTACACAGTATACATTGTACATTACACATTATAATAAGGCTGCTCAGCAACACAACGGTCACAAATTTAAGCCCCAAGCAATCAGTGCTACTACGAATGGAATTAGGCACAGTAACTCTGATTTTCAGAGACAGATGAAGGCTCTTACCACTTTTGAGAGTCAGATAACTTATACAAGTGTCCACTTAAACTTTCAGAAGCTTAGCTTCAAGCACTAAATACACAACTTTTAAGAAGCAGAAGCTCCAAAGCTTCCCCCCACCCCACACAAGAAAAGATTCCTAATATTAACTTAATTACCAATGAAATGCTGAAAAAAGTTTTTCTGTAGTTCTTTCACTTACTGTAATTGGTAATAAAATTTCATTGTGTATCACATATAAGCAATTTCTGTTGAGTCCAACAATCTATTTAATTTCTGTCAGCTATTTTAACACATTACATGGCATAACTGTATTGAATTTCCTTATGAAACATCTAGTTTTCAAGAGAGAAAGCTTTATAAGCTTTTTGCAAGAAAATAGATTGCCTATATGAGCACCTTTTGTAGGGAGGGGCCTAGAACTGAACACAGTATTTGAGGTGCAGCTTCACCAGTGCCGAGTACAGGGGGATGATCACTTCCCTGGTCCTGCTGGCCACACTATTTCTGATACAGGTCAGGATGCTGTTGGCCTTCTTGTCCACCTGGGCACAAGCTGGCTCATGTTCAGTGGCCATCAATCAGCACCCTTGGGTCTCTTTCCACCCGGAAGCTTTCCAGCCACTCTTCCCCAAGCCTGCAGATTGCATGGGGTTGTTCTGACATCACCTATTGGTTGAAGAAATTGTCAAGTCATTACAACAGCCAGGGCAAACTGTAGCAGCTTTGCACTGCCGAACAGGAAACTAATTTAAACTTTTCCTTCTTTCTGTTTTGAAGAGAGAAAGAAATGCATACTGAACAATACCCAGAGTCAGACAGCTGCTCTAATCAGATTCACAGCTTCTGCTAAAGGAAGCTTACAGAGGAGAAAAAACAAGCAACAGAGAAAATTCCTAGAGGTAAATAGCACTGCATACTACTGGCCTGGGAGGTACTAGTTAAACGGAAGACCTAGGAGTGTTTTACATGAATCAGTAAAGGGAAGCCTAAGAGCAAGAAGCAGATATGATTAATAAAAATGTATTTGAAAGAATTGTTTCAAATAAATGACTGATTATTAGTTCTTCCTGTGAAGAGATCAGGGCAACACAGCAGTTTGTAACTTTATATTTAAATAAATAATAAAAATGGGGCTACATTTCAATGTCTAGAAACCCAAACAGCACAACCCACAGCAACTTTTCCTATATGCACACGATTAAATCATTTTCCTTCAACAGCACTTCAGTTCTGAAGTGTTCCTCTTTCCTGTAACAAGTGCACTGATAACAAAGTCCACAACAAAAGCAGTATTACACTGAATAATAGCAGGAACAGCCAAAAAGATTTAAGTAATCTGCAAAACTTTTGTCAAAACTTACTGATGGTATTGTTAACTTGGTGTATATATTTCTGCTCCTGTTTGAAGTGAGCAGAGCAAGAGACTCGCTACCAGTTTTGTAGGGAGGCAGTGTGTGCAGTTTAAAGTCTCACTGTAAGAAACCTGTGACTTGCAACAGTCTCAATGTGCACATCCCTCTGGCAACTTGTACTCAGTTCCTACCGTCATTCTGAACAACTTTAACTCATTTGTTTCATGGCCTTTTAACACATTTTCCAGTTATCTGTCCTACCAAAACAAATTCTTCCAATAACTGACATTTCTCTAGTTTTCCACAACTAATGAAATCTTTAAAACACCCACTATATGCTATTTATGGAAGTTTGGCATTATCAAAGAAATCTGACCTTATCTGAATTAGCTCTGTCGCACAGAAAGACTACTGATGGTTTCTTTCACCATTCTTGTTTATCTGAATAATTTTATGAGCTCAGAAATAAAGTCTGCTTGAGAAGAAATTAGATGAAAATCGTGGTATTGCTTGACCCCAAGTTCTACCAAAGGCTGGTCCACACAGACAGAGCATTTATGCAGAGCACCTCTGACCGTGTGAGCCAAGCAAACAGTCTGTCACAAACTTACTACAGAAATCCAACTGGAAAATTAAACTTAGAAAAACTAGAGAGGAAAACTCTGGTCACTTGTATGCCACATGCATTTCAACAGAAGCATTCCAAATTGTAACTGTGAAGCTTCATAATTTTTCTCTACTCTGAATCTATGCTCCCAAGTCCATATAAGCCCAGGCCTGATTCCTGTTGGACTGGGATCATGATGCAATTTAAGATTCCTGTCCACAGGAACAAAAAAAAAAAAAAAAAAAAAAAAAACATTACGCTGAGTGAATGGAAAGTTTAACAGCTTAGAAAAAACAGCATATTGTTTTGTTTGATGCTCCTTGCTTAGTCCATGTCTATGTAGTTTCCATTCCCCATATCCTCAGCAAGTACCCAGCACATCCTTCAACGCTAGAGATTTTCCTTGAGACTTACCTTGCACATATTTTTGACTTCCTTTTTATGTTTTAAATACACACTCCCCGCTGAACAGGGACATCTATGGCACAAAAGTAACTTTTACAGGAGAGCAGATTTCTCCTGAGATATCAATAACCTCTGGTCTAAATATATTTTTACGGCTTCAATCTTCCTCCAAACACAGAACAGTTTTTCTAACGAGCTAGGAGACCTATCTGCTGCATCTGCTCCTAATCATACAGCTGGTAATGGCCCTGTATTTGCATAGTAGTTTCTCCTTTCATTTTGCAGTGGTGCTTGCCACTGTTTGAAACAAAAGGTCTTTAAGAATGTGATGTAACTTGAGGTAGGCAAGGGATACCTGTGTGTAGTTTGCAAATACTTCATAACTTTAGTTATGAACAGTTCATAACAGAATCTAAATTAAAAGTTTATTTGGAAATGTGCTAGGAGGATGTGTAAAGCCGAACAAGAAACTAATAATTTTGAAGTAATACCCTCTAAAGTCTTCCAACCTCTTCTTTGGATTCACTTAAAGATACATGAGTGCCATTAATTGTAGATCAGTAAGTGGATTGCATTCAGTACATCAATATGAGCTCGCCAAGAGCAGATAAGAGGTCAGTCTGTTGATACTCCTTGCATGTAGGTGCTGTTACTGTGTCGCTGAACTTGATCTCTACACAGGGCTTTCGTTTGGAAATGTTAGGTCAGAAATGTGCACCCATTTAGGGGATGTATTTTTTCGTACTAGATACACTGAGGGGAAGAAAGAGAAAAGTGTACATCAATTTACATCTCCCTAGACTTACTTGGATCTGACCTGTGGCACTAAATATATGAAAGCAAATTCTGTTTTCCAGCACATCCTCCATGTAACTACATTGAAGCCAATTACATTAGACTTGTGAGAATAGACTTAAGGAGAATGCTGGTTGTTATAATTTTAAAATATTCAGAGAGCAGGTCTATAATTTCACTTCTCTTCCATGCTCCTCAAACAGCAGCAGTAAAGAGTAAATTATTTTAATGATGCAACATCATCATTCTATACATTATATTCTCCGGGCCTGGCACTGTGTGTTTACACCTAGTACATTTTACAGTGTGATACGGAAAGTAAAACTTGTCCTAAAGTGTTTACAGAATACTAAAAGGTGAAAATAAGCAACAAACATGATTTTTTTTACTTATTTGGTCTTTTTTTTTTCTGACTAGCATAAGCACTGGTGTTCAGAATAACTGGCAATTTAATGCAGTCTAATACTTATAAATTCAAAATATAAGGTCATACTGCAGAACTGTTGCATTATTTCATTTTTTCATAATTAAAAGAAGTTGATTCTGAAACTTTCTACCATCAAATAAAATTCTGTTGTTTATCCTCCTTTTCAAAACACGTGCAACCTGATGCACCCTCCTTCACTTATGTGCTGGAGAAGATGCAAGCACCAGTGCTAAAAGGCATCCTCTAGCAAATAGTTGTTATCTTTTCAGGGTACACCTTAAGCAGGTGGGTAAGTTTGCAGCAGTGAGGATTGTGTGGCAAGAGGTTTGCTTAAAGCAATCAGTGAAAATCTCTGGCCTCAGGTAATGTTGGAAAACTTCACAGTTGTTAAGGAAATGCCTCACTCATTAAGCTACCTGGTCTGCCCTGGTTTCCATCTACCTCCAGAGAGCCCTGTCCCACTGGTACATCTCCTACTACTCCTGGATTAGGCTGTGGTACCTACTGTCTCTGATCTATCCTTCAGTGCAGCCTTTTTGATCTTCCTGCATGCAGAGGGTCTCTTCAGTTTCCTCAGTAGTGTTACATGCCCAAAACTTTAGCAAGCATAGGGAAATGCTTAGGATGGAAACAAAAAATCCCAGACAGCCATTTGCTTCTCTTAAGTCTCTGCAAAATAGACAAGAGTTTCAGGTCACACCCTTAAACAAGATCCAAGCCTCACTATCAGAGCCAGCCCTCATTTTAAAGATGATTTGGCAAAAGAAATGCAGACAGGAAAGTTTCCTGCAGCTAGTTTGTTTGAGTGGTGACCTTTATCTTTCTCCAAATGAAAATGAAAACTCTTCCTACGCTCCATGACCTCTGGTGAGGTTTAGTCAGTTGCATCATGATGAGACCATGTGATATATCAACATCTGTTTCTACAGTGTCCATTTCCCATGTATGGCTTTCTATGTTATGAACTTTTCTTCTCTTTATCTTTCCCTCTCTCATTTTTGCTCCTTCTTAATACTTTCTCTTTCCTTTTTTTTTTTTTTTAATTACAGTTCATCTGTCCTCTCACTCAGTAATGTGACAGTGAGAAGGGAGCTCTACGCATGAGAGAAGAGTGAAGACACTTGCTTTTGTTTTTTCTCCCAGTTTCATAGTCTTTTGCAGTTTAACTAGTTACCTCTGCTGAAAAGGACCTCTGCAATGACTTTGGTGGACTGCAAGTGTTATGATGGACTCCAAATTAAATTAATTTCAAAGCTGGCACAGAAAATGTAGCTTTACATGTACCTCTGATAGGAGTCTGTTAGGGAAGCACTATTTAGATGCAATTGGTAAGAATGTTGGCTAGGAAAATATTAACTCTCCATTAAGAATGAATAAACTTTTGGTGCAAAGTAGAATGCCAAATTCAAGTCAGAAATTTGATCTTCTTCCTGCATTCTCTCTCTTAATCTAGTTATTTAGTTAATTCTTCTTTCCAGTAGCTGTTTCCCTTGGAAAACATTGTACTTGCAAAGGCTCTCTTTGTGTAAAGAGCTCTGATTTCAGCTATTATTTCTCTGATAGCTGACTAGGATATAAAAGCCTGAAAGTTAAACATACAATGCAGAGTACAAGCACAGCATGTATAATTTAAAAACAAGTCTTAAAGATACAACTCATGTCAAATACTGAAATTGATGCTTAATGGTAATATCATTGTCACTTATCCTTTGTGATGTTCTAAAAGGTACATCTTGAAGAGGAGTCCCGAGTATATATATCTCTCTCTGTATATAAAGCTTTTTATCTACAGCATTGTTTTCTGTACAGGTGATTTTTATTTTCTTTATTGTTGTTTTGATATCTTTTTCTTGCCAATGAGTTCCTTTTTTGTTCGTCATGTGGAGGCCTGTGTAGCTTCTGCCTTTGCAACAACAGCTGTTATTCTAGAATCTGCCCTCCAGTTGCGACAAATTTCTAAATTTGTTTCTGGGAAGGCAGGGGATAGAGATTCCTTATCAGAACCAGCAGTGCTTTTCACTGTTATTGACAGAAGACAAGGACAGTACCTGAGCACACTGATTGTTTCTTTGTTATCCTTTCTGGACAAGGGTTGTCCATCTGCTTGCATATTGCACAGCACAGTAAAGCCCCAATTCCAAGAGAGACTTTTTGGCACTAATATAAGATGAGTGGTTAATAGTAAATCTGCCATGAAGCATGACTCAGCCTTGGTAGTAAGATAAACAGATGGAACAAAATAGGTCTCTTCAGTCTCGGGTTTATATATGCCACAGATTCAAAGCTGAATTCAGCCCTGAAGCGTAACATCCAAGCAAGAACATTTCACCAGATCAAAAGATTAGTGAATTACAAACAAGCCATGTGAAACTGAAGTTAGTATCTAGGAAAATGACTTCCTAAGCATTAGAAAGAATGCTGTGAAACACTGTGGTATATGGACAGTTGCAACTTATCTGTAAGGTAGCAGTTAAGAAAATCCTCTTATGATTTCTTAAGTTAGGAAATTTGGTTATGGTAAGGGTTCTTTGATATGATGGCAGCCAAGAGCACAGGCAATACTACATATGATGGTGAGATTTACAGGAAAAGAGCATATGGGAAACAGGATCCCACTGCAGACACCAGGTGGAAAAAACCTAAAGAGCTCGGCAGAACTGCCTGTGCAAATACACTTAAAATGCAAGGTGAACCCATTAGCTAGTGGCTTCTGGTAGCTTTTAGATTGGCTTTTTCTGATGCTGTAGGAATTGGTTATAACCATTTTAGAAATGAAGGTGTAAAAAAGCAGCTTTGCCTGTGGAAATGTTTGCTTACTTCCAAGGTTATGAGGCAGACAGCACAAATAAAGGGTAAGGCCCCGCTATCTGCAATAGCGTGTTGACAGAAGAGGAGACATGCGACACAGACTGGTCTTATCCTCTTACGTCTTTCTTGTACCTAAGGAATGCATTCATGTGCAGTGAGAAGACCTGAGCACAGACCTCTAATAGGACACACTTTTTTTTTCAATATATATAACCATCAGGAAGCCTGAATAAGTGGGTCATTCATTTTGCCCTTTTTCACACCTATTTCCAAGGATGGATCTGTCCAGATGAGCAGTGGTGTTAATGTTTTGTAAACTACTTTGTTTTTTTTCTAGGAGATGCTCTTACCCACTGTATGAGTACCTGTGAGTGTGAGTACCTGTGGTTGAGCAGCTGCAAAGAGGTAGCAGCCTCAGCATAGCACAGCTTTATTCTCATACAGGCAGAAATGCTTAGTCCTGCTATTCAAAAGGCTGTAAAAGGAAAACTGCTTAATGTGGAAGTGGCTGTGCTAGTTAGCTGTGCTTTTATTAATATATGTGGACCTACTTTTGGCAAAGACTACACTGCATTTAAAAACTGCTTGCAGATGCTTTTTGAAGGATCTAAACCTGTCCATGTGGGTGGCTTTTTAAACAGCAGCAGGAGATTTTAATCCTGCTGCAGATTTCACACTTGAAAGAATTCACAAAATGTCCCATCCTCGGCTCACTGAAGAGCTAGAAAAAGGCTTAACTGGTCTAGTATTGGTGAATGAATATAAGGTTTTCCACATAGAAAACACAGGTACATCAATGAAAAGAAAATTCACATCTAATGAAGAACTGGAAAAATTGTAGATTTCATCTATGCTTTTTAAATTAGATGTTGGGTGAGAACCTGAAAATTGAGTTTCTAGAAGGATTAGGAAGTAAATGTCTTAATTTTTCTGTCTCCCTATTACAGGGTGAAATCGGAGTTCATCATGAGTTGTTAGTGTGATGAAATACCCAAATGTCAAAGCACTGAAATTCTGCTGATGGTTATACTTGATAGTTGTTAATTTAGCTTCTTATAGTGGACTTAGAAAAATGAACTATACTGAGTTAATCCTTGGAATGACTTGGTCCTTGGATCAGCAATTCAGAGACTTATATGGTACATGCTTATGCCTCTCATTAGCTCAGCATCATCTTTCCGTCTTTTCTTCCCATCTTTTCTTCCCACATGTCCACTTGTTTGTGACAAAGGATTGATGCTGTCTCTTCCCACCCCACTCAGCACAGTTTTGCATCTTACTCAATACCAACAATTGTGAAATTTCAAACAATGATCTATCAAGTTTGTCCTAATGCCTAAGGCTTCAGAGAAAGGCAGCACCCATATCACATCTCTGTGCCTTTGGTCCGCAGTTCAGTATTACAGTTTTTTTGGAACACAGAACTGGAATTCATCCCTGATCTTCGGTGATCTGCTGAAACAATAATGCATGAGATTTTATTAACCCTCTCTTTATGTGTAGAATTATACAAGCTGGTGGTATGACTGTTTTCTTGCCAGTCCTTACAGTAATCCATTTCCATTGCTTTCCAATATGTGGCTAAACCAACATACTGAACAGTTGGATGTGTTATCTATTGGGAAAAGCTTCTCCTCCCCATCCCTGCTCCCCTCCCTCCAGTATTTCACATACACTTTTCAGTAAGGAAGTTTATAAATGAACAGTTTCAGAGAGAGAAAGGCGTAAGAGATGCTGTGAGGTGAGAGCTGTTCTCATTTAGATTTCTTAATAGATGTTGTGGTTTCAGACAACTGCAAAACTCAAGCTCCTAGTGCAATACTAGTGCTCCTGTCCAATTCATCCCCATGTGCCTCAGATTTTAGGGAGAAGGAGGCAAGAATGAGGCATAACAAGGCTTTGCATACACTGGTGGTTGCATTGCCTGAGTAGAGATGTGTCTGGGAGACAGGACATGACAAAATGAGACCTTCAGTTTTCTCCATCTGAACAGCTGCTTTGGAGACTTGTTCCATCAGGGATCCAATCTGAGGGACAGCTTAGGCTGTGATCTTCTCAGGCTGCCTAAGTAGGTCTGGTAGACCTCTTAACCCTTAACATGAGGGCTGTTCCAATTTTATGCCCACTCTCTATATGTTTTTCTTTCTTCTGCTGTCTGTAAATCAGGGTGCTCTCTGTAATCATATGTGCATTTCACTTGGTTTTAGATCCAAGAATTCTCATGACATGTTATAGCCTTGAGCTCCATAGATGTTATTTAAGTAGAAACAACTTGTTACAAAATTCTTCTCCTACTCTTTGCAAGATGTGAAATTGCACGCTCTGGTAAGATGCTGATGAGAGAAGTATCTTCTTCCCTTTGTGTTAAATTTCTTGAATTCTGTTCACTTAATGCAACTATTTTTGATGCAAAGCAGTGCAGGAATGAGAATCAATGCACTTCATCTTTAGCGATCTTAAGGGTGCTAAAGTTACATGTTTGAAAGGTTTCCTGGAAATTTCTGTCCCTCGGATATTCTTTCTCTCTGTCAGTTTGCTACACATGGCCGCAACATGAAAAGACTGGAGAAAAAGGCAGTTTTCATGTAGACCTTTTATTTGGGCATATGACTTGGCAAGAGTTGTTAATGTGAACTCCGAATAAATGGTGTTAATACACTTTTAGAAATGTGCAGGGGTAGCCCAAACTGTATCAGCATTGTGAACACTTTCTGTGATTCTCCTGATTTTCCTGTTGATTGCAGGAAAGCACTATGGGAGAAAGAAAAGCCAGTGAGAATGTGGTAAAAAAAGAGCTGTGATGCCTATTTCATAGTGAAAGCAATGGCAAAACCATGTTTTATAAATTGTTTCATCTTCCTCATTTTTTCCCTTTGTCACATTTGTACTTTTCTTCACAGTGTCCTGTCCCAAAGAACACACTTTTGCAGCAAAGTTTGCTTTGTTTCTCTCCCAGTCCTTTCATTAAATATATTTAGGGAAGCTGTTTATATCATACATTCTCTGTTGGCATCTGCTTTATGTGACCAGCCAGATGTAAGATAGGATTAGCCTTCATGAGTTGTAAAGCACTTTTAGAGCTAAAGTTGGGGCTGGAAGAAGTGTAATATTTATGCAATCTAAGCAAGCAATGGAAGTCAGCAAGGCAGAAAGGATGATTGGGAAGCTGGTCACAGAAGTCTAAACTGGAAGCCTAGGACAGCAAATATCAGCTCCTAAATCCAGTCACATTTAGGGCAAGAGTGAAGTATGCAACGGCTGCTGGTTGTGGTAAAGGAAACTTGAATGTATATAGCTTACAGCTCCTGTGAGGGGTACACTGAAAAACCAGCTTAGATCTAGTCAGATACAAAAACCTAGTATAACAAAAGTCTAGTTACATTGTCATTACAATTTTATCATGAGGTCTGTACTCAGGCGAGGTTGATTTCTGTTAGATCAAGCCACCTATGCCTCAGGCTACTTTACTGTGAAGGAGGTGGTGGTTTATGGTTTGTTTTGTTTTCTTTTTTCTTTTGTTTTGTTTTTTCACTTTAACAATGCTTTGAAATTTACAGTGGTGAGGCAAAATAGTGATATTTTCAGTAGTGATTTGCCAAACTGCATTGAAGAACAAAGTATTTTCACGGTATCTGTAGAAGTGGAGCACCATGTTCTCACATGGTGTGAAATGGAAAGCTGATGTCAGTGGACCTGTGCTAATCTATGCATCAGCTGAGAGTCTGGCCCACTTTTTATGAAGACTATTTTATAAATGGCTAGAAAGATAACATACAAGACCTCTGCCTTGGCCGTCCTCTTATTGTTGGCCCTTGGGTCAGTCCTTTCAGCATAGGCTTGCCTTGTTAGAAGTGTCTAGTGCTCCAAGCAACAAATAGGGTGCTCAAATAATGAAAAAACAACACAATTGGAAGTCTGGCATTTGAGAAGCTGTACTTTTTGGGAATTTTCAGCCAGTCTGTAATAGTGTTCCTGGACTGGTACATTAACAGTTTTAAATGTGCTTTAATATGCTTATGTAATTTGAGCACTTCTGAGAGCAGTGGGCATTCATTAAATTATTTGTTATGGTGGGAGTTCTATCATTTTGCGCCAGATGCAGCTTTCCATGAGCTGCATTGTGCCTGGCCCAAACTAAGCTGAATAACTCCATCAAACTCAGGCTATAAAATAGGTCTCTGCTATACATTAAAATGCATCAGAGCACATCCTTGGCTCTTCTAAGCACCTGGAAAAGGTTTGTTGAATGTGACTTTATCAACCATGCTACAGCTGACAGTTTTTCCCTTTCCTTTGACATTACTTTTGACTCTTCCTACATCATCACCCATCCTATGTACAAATGCTCTTAACAGCTGATCTAGTTGAGAAGGAGAAATACATTGATGTGAAATGGCTCAGAAGTCTACTTTTATTGCTCTATATTGCAGAAAGGTATCCAAAATAAAACAAAATTGATTTTGAAAGGAACAAAAAAAAAAGGCTCATATTGTGCATTATTTACTCTCTCACCACTTGGTGAAATAATACAGTTGATAGCAACATAGCCCTGCATATTTTGCAAACGTAGATCCAGTCCTGTGTTTCTCCCATGCCCAGATTGCTCTTGATCTGAACAGGAGTTTGGAATTTGCTAGGAATGTGAGGACAAATAGTCATTTAAGGCATGTGCTGACTTGACATGGGTTGCAACTGAGACAAGACCAAACCAGAAACCTCATACATGTAAGCAATGTACACAACTGCAGTATATTTTTTTTTCAGTTCCTTTCTGAAACATTTTTGCTAAGATCTCTACTTCATTTATTTATAGTTGAAATTGTCAACATCTATTGGATAGGCCTTGTCTTAATTTCTCTGGTGGCTTCGAAGGAAGGATAGTTGTGTCTATTTGAGAGCACCAAGCACTGTTCCTTTGTGGCTTTGTGCTCTGTAATCTGTGCCTGGACCAGTTCCGTTTGATTCTCTTGAACTGACTGTTTAGATTGCAGCCAGATCCAAAACCTCTATTACAACCCAGTCTCCAGTGTGGCCTTTTCTTTATCTTTTGCTGCTCCAGTTTTCAGGACCAGTGTGGCATTCTGCTTCCTGCCACATTGCTCAAGTGCTGTATCACTTCTTACAGTCTCTGTGCAGGTGGGACCTCATCCATCGAACTTTGATACACAGGTTGGGACACTTATATCTCTGTCTCCCAGTTCTTGAAGATTCTGGGTCCTATTCACATCCCTATGTTTTCATTTATTTAAAAACTAGAATATATAAAATACAGCATGTCAAGTCAGAAATCATAAAGCACAACCACTGTTAAATAATGTGCCCTATAAGAGCTATGTGTTGGTTTCTGTAGGTATCAGCAGATGCAAAAGAGAAACATTTATGATCTGAGCATGAGCCAAAGCTCCATTCTTTTTTTCTGAATCAAAGAAATTAAAGTATAAGTAAGTTCTTATGTCATGTTTGAAGATTACTCTTCTCAACTTGGAAATATTCAGACATCTTTTGAAACATAAATGATCAAATATTTTCATGGAGTGGGGAGGAAAACAAAAACCCACAAGAAACATGATAACCATGTATATTATCTGTGCAATGAACTGAAAACTAATAAATGGCTTCACTGGAAATTTGGCCAGCTCCAGAGTTCTAAGCTGCAACTGTCTGAAATGAAGCTGAGGACTGTCACAGAGCAACCCTGACCCTCTTAAAATCCACCTTTATGTTCAGATAGGTTTAACAGAAGTGAAGGCCACCATGATGTGGTTGTTTTATAAGGAGCTCTGAGGTCCAGCCTTGGCACAGGCACTAGTGGGTTCCACTGACCACGAAGTTCGGCTCTGTGCTGTCATCCTCTGATTGGGCATAATGAAATCAGCCCTGGCCAGTGCAGTTCTGTTAGGTTCAATATTACATTAATTGGATGCTGTCTGCTCAGTAGTACTTTGCTAGTCTAGTCTGGACCACTTCTGAGCAATTGCCAAGTAGAGAATAGGGTGGGAATACCCATTCCTGGAAGGGACCAAAGCTCACTGTGGCAGTATCCCAGACCCTGAGAGAGAGAGAGCTCTGCTTTCCCTTTTGGACCTGTTTTCTAATCACAGACCACTGCCAGTAAAACCAGGAACATGTGATTAATTCAGCACCTATCTTGTGTAGCCACAGTGCCTTTTCTTTGACTGTAGACACAGCAACACTCTCTTATCATTTAGATTGCTGTAATACAGACAGCTGTAAAAGGAGCAACAAGTATGGCGCATAGAACACATGTCTAAGGAACATATGGCTGTTCTGGCATTATAGACTTCAATGGGCCTCTAAATGTAGTGGCTTCATCCATTAGACTGTTCTCCTAAAACTGAAAACATTCACACTGCTGGTGAAGTGAGATGCCACCTCATGGCCTGTGAATGACAATTTAAGCAGCACTCATCTAAGGTAACTACCTTAGATATTGTGTTGAATGCATTTGTTTGGAGTCAAATGTTTAAAACTCACGAAGTTCAATTGAAATTCTTATATACACACACACGGAGTTTTATCACATGCATCTGGAGCCAATCAAACACCTCCTAATGAAATGTTTAATGGCAATCCAAGGACAAGTTTTAGAATACACACACACTTTAGGAAATGTCTGTGATAGCCAACTTTACAGCCACCAGAAAACAACCATTACCACCTTGTTATCCTCAAAAGTGGCACGTGATTTAGTAACCAATTTTAAATGGGGTTCATCAGCATTGAAAAAAATATTATCAACAGTGCTACCAGATTTAATGAGGGTGGAAGGGAGGGATGTTACTGAAATCATTTAGGACTAAGAACAGTTAATGAGCTCCTGACATGGGAGGTCTTATCCCAAGTAATTTCTCAGAATTTCTGGAGTATATTAGCTCTGGTCTGTACCCACTGGAGAAGAGGTAAATGCCACCAATACTCTGTGTGGGAGCAAGGCTGACCCATTATTTACTGCCTTATGGTAGCCAAAGACGACATAGTATTTTGGGTTTCTTGTGTTTATTTTGAGATTGCAGATGGAAAGTTACAGCGTTTGCTTCTATTTTGCTGTTGTTTCTTCTGTCTGTACCAAAACACAAACATTGGCAAAATGTAACATCCAAGATTTTATGTCTTAAATCTAAAGGCGTATATCTTGTCATGGATGCTTTTGGCCCACTTAAAAGGGAAGACATGTTATTTTGGCTTTCCTTAAATGCTTTGATGTTAAAAAATGTTGTGACTTCTAAACAATGTTTTACTATTGATAGATTAATTAAATAGAAAATATAATGTCAGAAATAGTAGTTACATATTACCAGCAGGAGTCTGGTTTTTGTCCTCTGTATTAGGTTCCTTGGGTAACCTTGAAGAAATGTTGCTTCCCTTGATATCAATACAATCACAACAGGACTATAAAGAGAATGTAACAGACCTCGGGGTAAATCTTGTTTCTTGAAAGGTGTTTTCTTCTATTAGTGCTTCTCCCAGTGAATTTCATGGTAGTTACCAGTCACAATTTGAGTTCATCTGAACAGAAATTCTGTGCAGCTAGAAAGCTATGGCATAGTAGTAGTAGACGTAGATTTGTTTTTCTTTGCTGGAGCTTCCCCCTTTTCTGTGTGTTCAAGTGTTGAATGAAGCACCAGTTTCCACAATGCTGTCACTATTTATCATATCTGAGGAGTTTCTATCTTGAGATATATCAAAAGGACATATTATTTGGGAAAAGTTGAGTCACAATTCCTGATAATCTAAGTCAAAAGTAAATATCTTTTGAGAAGCACCAATATACACCACTCAGGTCTGCAGATCAGTTCAACTCCAGAGGTTAGGTAACTCACTCTGATAAAATAGGTAGTAAGACAGAAAAATAGGAAGAAATGAATTGTAAAAACTCCTTTGCTACTGTAAACCAGTCTTTCCCACTAGAGTTTTGAGTGTTTCATTTGTGTTATTGCAAAGCAGTGCATATGTTAAAAAAACAAAAAAGATTACATAAACCAATACAGAATAGAATTACAACAGAAGAACCCTAATGCAAATTCTGATGTGTGCCTGAGTAGCAGAACAGGCGAGTAGAAGCCGAGAAAGTGATGTATGCTGTTACAGAGCCTGAAAGGAAAAATACTAATTCCTTGCTAAAGCATGTACGTAGTAGGAAAATACTTTCATGAAGAAAATATCAAAGCTATTTATGGAGTTTATAATGCAAAAAAGGCACAGTTGTAATGACAGAATGGAAGAGTAAAAATTACCTGAGACAACACAGTCCTAGTGTAGAACATAGACGGGGTCATGTAGGAGTGGTCCTAACTTCAGAACTACTCCCAGCATAGGAAGAACAGCTCAAATGGACCAAACCAGTCATAGATGATGAGGTCTGAACAGCAGACACGCCTGCTGACATTTACCTATCTGCCAATTTTCTATAACCTTATAAACAATCAGCAGGTGGGGCAAACAGCACTGTTTCTACTTTCACCACCTACAGAAAAAGTTGCTCTGTAGGAAGCTCTGAGACCTAAGAAGCTCTGAGATTCTGGTGAGCTTGGAATGAAATACAAAACTAGAGCTCTGACTGCTTGTGGTTACCAGTGTTTTCATGGCACTTCTTGTGTGGGTAGGAGTGTTGACACCAGTGGGCTGGCTGGCACTGGCAGGGGTCAGCGTATTCTGCTGACCTGAAAAGACTTGTGAGTGCTGTTTCAGTTCAATATGCCCATCAGAAACCCTTAGCTTGTGCTGTGTTCAACTAAATCACTGCAAAGTTCCACCTTCATGGTCAGTAAAGCAGGGACTGATGTGATTTAAATTTGCTATGTTGCTGTGTGCTTACCAGTAAGATACACATTAATGAAATCTATGGAAAAAACCCATTGTGGATGTGGAGAATCTCAGAACAATATCGTGTCCACAACCTACATAGTCTGCATACCTCTGTATCCCTTTCAACATGAAAAGGTCCAGTACACTTCTAGAAAGATATTCTGATGTGGATGCTTTAAGAAGATGGAAAAGGAAAAATGCAATGGAAAGTTTGACTGCCATCTCAGCCCTATTCATGTTAATGGCAAAGAGCCTTATGATAAATAATTCAGGTTATTGCCTTTAATTGGTTCTGGTTACACAATCTCCTGTTAATGTCTTTCTTCCCACGGTTTCTCTGAAGGAATGTGCTCTAATGAGAAAATGTTTGGTGCATTTTATTAAGGACAGAGAGCTAGCCATGAAGACAGTTCCCATAAAAATCACCATGCAGAGGTGGATTAAATCACAAACACCAGGGCCAAGGGTCCCAGCTGCTGGAGTCATGTGGTTATCACAGAATTCAAGCTTCTGACTTTTGTTTGGGGGAAGAAAATAAAAGACTTTAAAAACACAACTACTGTGTAACGAAGGAAGCAGTGTTTGAAAGCACAAATAGGCCTAAGACATACAAGCTGCCTTAATGGAAAAGCAACTCCAGATTCTTAGGCTAAGTCAATGCAACAACCCTCTCCATCTCAAAAAGTGCCCTAAACTGTTTTGCATGCACACATCCTTGCTCCTCCTCCACCTCGTCCCCAACCCCCCAAAAAATCTCAGAATTCAACTGAGGGGCTTCAGCTCAAGCCACCTATAGATAGCGGCCCAGAGCTCAGGACCAAAGTTCTCAAACTCCATTTTGTTCTGTGTGCACATGAAATAGACAAAATTTTACTCCTGACCAAGTGTGCCTCCTGATCGTGCTTTGTACACCTGGAAGTCAGGCAGGCACGTGGAAGCTGTCACTGCTTGTCCCAGGCAATTAGACTACCTGCAGAAATCCCTTGCAATGAACTTTGCTCCTTCCACGCCCCAGGTTAAAGCCTTGGCTCAGCATGGGCTGTGAGGGAAAGTAATTGCAGCCAGCAGTTCTGCAGCTGCAGCTGCATCCAAGAAGCTCTTTTTTTTTTTATTTTATTTTTTTTTTGAGACTTGTTACTTTAGGGTATTTTGTCTTTATTTAATCTTTTCTACTTGTAAAAGGAAGTCCTGTCAGCAATTCACTGTAAAGAGGGATGGGAGGGGTCAAATAGATGGTTACACTAGGTTGTCACTGGCGGCCCATATAGCTTTAAGACACAATAAAATAGGATTAACCAAAAGTATGTGTTGCTTCATGTCAGAACCTTGTTACATCACTTAAGGGCTTGTCAATGGGAAAAGCCTGACTTGAGCTCTGATACAAAAGAGGAAAAGACAGTAAGCCATTTTAGGATGGTGGTAAAGATAGGAACAGCCCTATTGTCACTCTAGAGAGGGTGACGAACTGGAAAAGTAGCCTTTGCCATTACACCTCACTAGGTAAAAAAGATCATGCTGGCCTATGGGGGGACAGTGACCCTTTGCCAATATGACTGCAAAAGAAGAGAACAGAGCTGTCTTCTGTGGCTGTCCTAAGACACCAGGCTGCCATCTTCCAGCCCTGGAGAGCACTGTGGATGAGCAGTTCTCTTTCCTCTCCACAGCAAAGGGTTCAAGCACAAGAAAGCTCATTTCCCCAATAGGAGGGTGAATCAGTGTACCTGGTTTTTGAATAAAATTTTGTTTGTGTGCTCACATTTGTGTATGCACGTTTTTTTTGTGTTTATATAGAATGGTTGTCATTTTGCTGCAGTGATTGAAAAGTTAAATGCCTGTAGAGAGTTTTAGGCTACCTATTTTTATCCAAGCTCCTCTGCCTTTCGTGCAAACACTGCACATACTAGATTATTGTTAGATGAACTTTCAGCATGAATAATAATTTCAGCAGCTTGCTTCAGCAAGGTGTAGCCACTTCATCTGCTTAATGGATTATTTATTATAAGAGTCCCCAAGATCTCTGTGCAGTCTCTCCCTGATGCATTCTAGGATACCTCCTCCATCCTCCTTAATGTCAGCCTATTGGCATATATACCCTTGGCATGTTATATATGTAAACAGATATGATTTTACTCATATCTGAAATACTCATTTGTATTTCCTTATGTACATATGGCCCTACCAAGGGCTATAAAGGCACAGGTGGTTTTGTGTTGTTTCAGAGCAGGAAGTTTAATCTTTTGAACATTTCAACAAGTGGACATTGTTATCTGGTACTGTTTCTTGAAAACTGGATGTCAGCTCAAACATTTGTATGTGAAATGCAGGAGTCTTTACTGACACTTGAGTTCCTGAAAACGTGTTGCAATTTGGCTTTGCATGGCATGAAAATTTGAATCCACTTAGTTTCCAGTGAAGTGCAATTCTGATGTAAGTTTTCTAATTTCCTGATGTATATGTCAGGAGGACTCTTATTTCTTCTTGTGAGAAGAAAGAATGAGATCTGATCCCTACCATTATCTGTGGTTAGAGATCAGTGTGTCAAGACTTGCGGCACTGCAGTGATTTTCATTTGGAATGGCTTTCTTTAAGGTGACCATGTCAAATCAGTTGTGATACTGCACCAAAGAGGTGCCATGTAGAAGTATTTGCTGAGGATATGCAAATACTTTCCTCCTGCTCAGGCTTTCTGTAGTAGATTTTTTTTTTGTGTAAATATAGTGAAAGAATAAATGGTCAGTGGTGCAGAACATGACTTTTTTATTGATTGGTGTCACTGTTGCATAACATTTAGGGACTCTGTAAGAAGCAGGGTCAAATCAACCTACATGTGTTTAAATACTCAGAAGTAAGGCAATGGAAAAATTTTGGGAAAAAACTATCAGATCTTACCAGAACATGTTGTCTATTAAGCAATGAGACAGACCAAGCTTCCCTTGCCTTCAATAAAGCCATGATTTTAGCAGCTGGTTTAGTTCTGAAGCAGTGACAGCAGACATTGAATACTGTAATCAGTACAAATTCAAGGCACTCTACATATCAAAATATACTTTGCAGATTTAATCTTCATTTACCAAAATGAATAATGGTGCCAGTAAAAACCCACATGCTCACGGCTTTTTAATGTAAAAATATGTGGAATTCCAGCATTTGTATCAATGGGGAAGGTCTCAGATCCTTAAAAATGGATAAATTTACAACATTATTTTGAATATGCACGTTGAATATGATGCACAGAGACCATATACGCTTTGCCTACATCACCTAGAAAATTAATGAGCAAAGTGAGCTACAATCATTCCCCATCCCAGGAACTAGTAACAACTGCTGTGAGCAGGACGCAGCAGGACATGAGGCCCTCCTTCCTTGTCATCTTGTAAGACTTTCATTGCTACATAACTGTCCTTTTCAGTTTGAAGGCTGTTGCCCCTTTATTTTCACCTGTCTCACTCTAAGAGATAGATTCCTTGACACATTGTTTTTGAAGCTGGTTTTACATGTGAAAGTATAGTCCCCCCCTGGGTCTATTCTGGAGTGACAGCAACTAAAACTTACACATTTACTGGCGATATATATGTTAAAGACAGCTACATCAATAAGCTCACATGGGGGGAAGGAGGTAGCTGGAGTGGGAGAGTTTTAAAGACTGGTTTAGATTCATGAGTCTTGTATCTACTTGTCATGGCTTTCTTAATAAGGATGCTTTTTAATCATGCCTACTGGCATGTGAAACATAAGTTTTCTAAGAGAAAGACATATTTCTTAAATAGTTGAAGTTGAGCTGTTTTAAAATCAGCTTTGAGTCTGGAAAAAGCTGTTTTGTGAGGTTTCCAGAAGTCCTGCCAAAATGCCATGAGACCATTCCTTCACATTTTCTTCCAGATTTATCTGGAATCCAGAAGTACAGACACAACACAGAAGAGCTGGAACACACAGAAGTTCATCAACAATTTCTTAACTTTCAAAATGAATTATTTCTGATTCAGTCTGAGAAAAACTAAGAACTTTGATTAGAGAAGAAGCTGACTTTATTTCCCAACACTTTTCCATTCTAAAGAAAATCCTCTTCAGACTAAAGATCGGCTTGATTAATTAGAATATAATTACAATTTGCTGACTAAACAATAGTTTATTCTGTTGAAACTAAACAATAGTATCTTTTGTTAAAGTCTATGCATAAAACATGATCCTGTTCAGAGAAATGTCAGAATATTTGCCATTGCCTATATTTATTTCTCACCAATATCAGAAAAATATGCTCCATTTCAGAGAAAACAAGAATAGGAGACAATACCCATTGCTAGTATCCCAGCAAGCAGGACAGACAAGTGGGTTTGTCAGGGTGAGGTTCAAGTGTGTGACAAGTCAGACAGAAAAGCAGCAGAATCTGAATTTTTCTTATGCTGTCTAAAGGAATTGCCCATCATTCAGGTACCTATTTTGGGCTTATCCTCTTTCTGGTTTTTGAAACTTGATCAAGGCTTCCATGCTGGAGGGAAGCTTTTGTTGAAAGTATTCTGCTTTTAAGAGTTTCAGTTTCAACAAGTAGACATTTTTAATTTGAAACGCTGCTTAACTGGGAATTTCATAACAAGTTTTACTTGCTTAAAGATTTGCTTTTAGGGAGTAGGATATTTTTTTCCTTCTTTTGCATCATTCTTCATTAAAAATAAAAATAAAAAGGAGTGGTGTTCCTTGGGCCAAAGCCAGCACAGAATTAAACCTATTCATATTTCAGCTGGTTGAATTTTAGCTTAGTCTAACATTATCCAATGGATACCCAACATATCTAAGTGAAGCACAGCACAAATTACAGGTCTGACTGAACTGCAAGGGATCATTTTGAAGATAAGTACAAAGTTTCTGTACTGACTACAAAAATTGTTTGGGATCTGGTAAACGAATCCTGACAAAATGTTGCAATTCGTCTGTATAAATTCCTCTTCAGTATGTACATACACATGTGTGTGTATATGAGTACATGATATAGAAATAGGATTATTTTGCCAGTAACTTGCTCATCATCTCTAACTTACTGGCAACAGATCTTACGTACATACTGAGAAAAAGGTTTGGTCCCTGTGGGAGTGTGTGCATGTGGAAGAAAACACCACACTTGAGTCTTGCTGGAGAAGGGTGATTATAATGCTGTGCACATTATTTCAGGTATGTGCAAGTCAAATACCTAGTGACCTGAAGCAGTCATGGCTCAGACTGCCCAGCATGGCTTCCTGCTTGCTGTGACCTGACAGAGCCTAAAACAGTGTGAGGTTTCTTGGTGCATGGCTGGCAGCCACTGCTCCCCTAGGAGTGAATACCTGAAGCCTGGTGACAAATGGAAAGAAAATTCTGCATTCAGAGTTAGCTTTCTGAAATCACTGAATAGGTAGGTTCACGTCTTCAAATTAATGATTTCAGATAGCAATCATTCTTCCTGTCCCATTCCGCAGGTGAATGGGGAGTACTTTCCTAAGTTGAGGTCCAGATTTCTGTGCTTCTTTAAATGCTGGGCAAAGATCACCCTTATTGTGATACCAGTGCAATGGAGATACCAGGATGCTATAGAAGAAATGTTTGCTTCTGCCTGCTTCCTTTGAATCTTCTCTGAACTTTCTTCAGGGAGATTTATTGAAAGAAAATTGTTTTGTGTAAGATAAAATACATTTTAATTTCTGAAAGGGAAGTTGGTTTAGACATACCTTCATTTTTTCCCCAGTGTAAGTTAACTTTTTGTTAGTAGCACAGCAGTAGACAAACCTCAAGGAAATTCAAACTCATTTTTGAAGTAGAACACAATAGCTTGCCTGCTTTTCCAAACAGCTTGATGATCCTAAAATTAAGGTTTTGGTGCATGCCCAAATATACTACTATGAAAGCATTTCCTGCAGTACTTTAGTGCTCCTGTTTGGCTCCATCTGGAAACAAGAAATGTAGAAGCCATTACAGACATGAAGAATAGTTGTAATAGTTTGCATTTGTAGAGTGGTTCACATGCTAAAAATAATGGGCTGTGGTTGGAGTAAGCATGGCAAAATGGCTGTTACAAACACAGTACTTCAAATAAAGTGGTGAAAAGGAAAGACATCAGTTGTATTAGGGGTGGTACACTTTGACCAGAGGTGTAGCTGCCTTTGAAACTGAAAAGGCTGTTAATTCAATCACTGAAACAATTTAGCACAAAATAGTGAAAGTGTAGCAATTTAAAAATAAATCTAAGAGGCTTTAATTACCTGGAACTTAGACTTGCTTGGAACTGCAGAAAAGACGGATGGGTGGTACATCATGTCTTATCCTGTCTTGTATTTTACACACAGAGTTAGAGACAAAGGCAAGTAAAGAATTTAGACAAGTTCCTTTACCTCATGTAGTGATGACTTCTTGACAGTTTAACATCTCCTACTGTACTAAGGCGTATTTCATCCTCAACTACAAAATGTTCTAACTTTTTTTCAGTTGGTAAATGTGACTGCTTTTGTCACTTATGAATAGAAAGGGAGGAGGGGAGGCGTGGATATGGCTGGCATGATTTACTCTATTTAGAAAATGAGCATAGGCCTAAAAGTTCCTGAAGAGGAGCAGATGCTTTTACTTTGAGGATCCTTGACATCACTTACTAAATTTTATAGTACCTTGGTCTATACAAATTCTTGGGCTATATACACAGCAGAATACAATGCATGTCAGTTTGCTGTGCCAGACTCAAAAACAGTGGTTGCTACTCATTCAAAACACATGATAATCAGACAATTACAGGGATGACTCCATCGATAGTATCAAAAATAATACAAATTTCTGATAAAAGCAAGTGGGAACTATCTTTCCAGTAAATTCTATTGCATAAGCATCTAACTAAGACAACCAAGCTTGGGTGCTATTATATTAGATGCTAAAGAATACCCAGGGATACAGTTTGTGCCATAACAACTCTTGTAGGCTCAGAAAGGAAAATATAAGTTATTGTTGATCTTTTAAATGGTAATATTATCCTTGCATCCCAGGAAAAACAAACAACAAATCACATTCATGCAGTACTCATAAATCAGTAAAACACAAAGCTGAACTGAACAATATTTACACGAAATGAATCACAAACTGTAAAATGCCCAATAAAATTTCACAACACACCTGTGGAACAGGTTTTGCAATGTACAAATAACACAGACTCCCCATTACCAGGAAGAAAAAAAAAAAAAAAAGAAGCCTTTCAACGTACACAATATGAATTCTAAAGTGTACATGAAAAACAAATTCTACCCATATGCACGAGTGTTTGAAGAATAGATAGTATATCTTAATATTCACCCAAACCTGAAGTGGCCCATTGTTTCATGTTGAATCAATATTTGGTTTTTGTGGTCTTTTGTTGCCTCAGGTTTTCATTTATGAATGTGAATTAATGTGAGAACTGGTCTTTTAAATGAATTGTCATATCTGTGACCTGAAAAGCCATGAAAAGTTCAGAGCTTGCCTTTTATTGGCCCTATAAATTGGCCCCTGCCAGATTCATGAAAGCTTCTGAAAAGCAGAAAAACAAACAGAAAAGAATATAAGCACAAGAGCATGGTTACAAATACTCTGTGCTATGGAGGTGTGCAACATACACAGTGCAAACTTATGGCTAAACTCCATGGTAGCCAGAGGAATGAGCTTCCAACAAGAGAAAAGTCAAAATGCACCATAAATATCTACAAAACAAATGATGCAATGAATACCACATATGGGCTTACCCCACATAATTTTTGACACCTAAATGAGTCACGTCAAGGTCTTTTTAGCCTTTGCTTCCTACCTGTGGGATGGCTAGCTCTGTGGACTACTATCACGCACACAGGATAACGTTTTCTTCATGTAGCCTTTAACTTGTGTCTTCCCTCTCTCTAGCTGTTGGGTTCTCACAAAATGCGTCGAGATCTCCTGTTTCAGAGAGCTGTAATCTGCTTGGTTTTGGCTGTAAAAATCAAACTATTACAAAAGTTGAAGGGAGAGAGTGGGCAGATAAGCAGGCAGTGGCATGATGTTAGAAGGTGATTTTTCTCAGATGACCAGATAAAATAGCACTGAAGCAATGAACAGGAGATAAGATAGGGGTAAAAATCCCTAAATGTAGTGACCTAAACCAACTGAAAGGAAAGAAAAACCTTGAAACAGGGCTATAGAGAATAAAAATATCCATAATTTTATAATACTTTCTAAAAAAATAGAGGGTACATAAAGGAATTGACACTGCTAGTATCAGTTTGTAAGCTAATTGTTATTGCCTTTGAGTTAGAAAGATACAACTCTTTGTTATCTATTCCTTGTCAAATATCTTTTAAGTTCTTGGCTTTGCAGTTGTAGAGAAACATGAATGTTGCCTTTAGCCATAGGAGCCACTGATCACAAAGAAGTGTAACGACACAGTCCTAATAAGAGTAGAAGTGTGCAAGAGCTCAGCTTGAAGAAAGGAGACATGTATATTTACTTTTGTGTTTAGTTTTAACTGAAGCAGAAAGGAGTGATGGAAGAGTAGAAAGAGAAGGTAAGGCTGGACACAGAGAGAAGAACAGAAAAGAAAATTATACTAATAAAGATGTGGAGAAAGCAGGAACAAGTAAGGCTTATCACTCCCCGGCAGTCCCTCAAGGGGAGTGTTACAACATGAAGAACATGATTCTTGTTCAGGAACAAATTGTTATGTATACATTGTAATTTCAGTGATGCTTATTAATAAAGTATTTTGAGAAAGTTGTAGAAAATGAATATTTGTAACATGCAATTAGGAATCAGAATCTAGTACCTTATTCCTGCCTCACTGTTCTGTTTTCCTGTGTGGCCTTAAAGTATCCTCCCATATGTATTTCTTTGTTCCACTCAACAAAGGAATCTCATGTTTAAAGTAGGGCACCTACTTAAGTGTTTAGTTGGATTAGGGTCCTTCAAAAGATTTCCTAATCTCTAGGAAAAAAAGGTATTAATTGTTTAAGCATTAGGCCTTTAATCTTAGTCTTCCAATTCAGCTCTGAATTCTGGGCAGGGATGACTGAATACTTTTATGATGGCCAGACCTAAGACTATGCAGGGTATTGGCTTCTGAGTGCTAAAGAGAGGGTGAAAATTGGAGAAGGTGAGTGCTGAGTGGGTAAAATGGGATTTAGAAACCAAAAGAAACAGTGGAAGAGAAAACATACCACAATTAAGTTTAAAACTTTCTTGGGACCTTGCCATGGAAGAGAATATATTGTTTAATTCTGTATTATTTGATTTTGTCAGACCAACTTCCAAGATAAGAAAAATCAAAGCTGTGTGATGACACTAGGTCTGAGATGCTGCAGTTCACCGTGAAGCATTGATAATATTAGTGATGGTGATACAATTTCCCAAAAATGCTATGCCATGTGAAATAAAACACAAAGTTAACTTCAGAAAAGTAATGTTTGAAGGAGAGTCAATGGTATGGTTAACTGGCAAATGCCCATTTTTTTTTGCTCATCTGAAAAGCATCCGTATTTAATGTAATGACATTTTGGTAACCTGGTTAGAAGGCTTAAAAACTATCAAATGTTCCCATAATTGTCCTGTATGCTTGAAGGCCTTTTTGCTCTTATTATACATTGTATAAAAGCTAAAATTACTTTCCTGCTGGCTTGCACATACTTTGAATCATTTTAGCCAGTGATTGGGTTTCTCATAACCTACTCCCTCGAAGTGTCTTTTTTTCAGAGTTTGCCAAAGGGTTTACTAGAAATGCTATTTCTTACAAATATCACCTCACTTTGTTCTGACTAAGCCCTCCTGAAATGCTATCTGTTCCGCAGAGCATTCCTTCTGTAACCGTCACATGCCACTGTGTTTGTTCTGTACTTACTGAACTGCAGTGTACTTGCATTTGCTTCTCCACTGTTTTTTCGAGGAAGAGTTTCTATTCTGTCCTGTATTTTTTCACTCAGTTGTTTATAACTATGGTACTATACAAATGACAGAAAATCACATAACAATCTTGAGTAGAAGAGATCAGCCAAGGAAAAAAGTGAATAATATAGCACTTCTCTGAATGTTGATATAAACTGAAATGATGGTATGAAGTAAATCAGTAAACCATTTTAGTGTGCATTTCAAACACTTGTTTGCCACAGCGAGTAAGCACACTTGCTAAGGTAGGTCAGACCTGGGATAACATGAGATTTTTCTAAGAACTGATATGTACAAGCACTTTGCAAGTATAACCTGCTATATCCTCTTTCAACCTTACTACCTGTTTCCCACACCTCTCCACCTTTAAATTGCCTCTTAACACTGTGTTCATGAAAATGATAGAACAAAGATTACAGAGCTCTGACATTTCAGCCAAGGGGAAATTCTGACAACAATTTTTACCTGGAAAAATGCTTTTCAAAAAGAAAAGATAAAGAATATTCTTTGTTTTAATCTAGAATTGAACAAATTAATTGGCTACTCTGAGGCATAGTTATTTGGCATAACATGTTGCTTTGGGCGATGTTTCCAGGTAAAGTGTGGAGCAAATCAAGCCCTTTCTTGTTTCTGGGAGTTCCCTGTCCTTGCCATGGAATTGTATTAAGCAGTCAGAATGCTGTGGTCAGCAGCATCATTGGGTCCAGTCCCAGAAATTATGGGAATTGAGCCAAAGTCTCTGAAGGAGAGAGAAAGGGGTCTGTAAACAGTTGGAATTGGGTCTGATTTTGAAAAAAAACCAAACATTAAAGGTGCTGTGTCTTTTAAACTGCTAAAGGTACTCTTACACCATAACCCACCCTCTAAACGTCTGCATTGTGTGCCTATTGGTAACCCTATGTCTATATGGAAGACATGTCCCTTTATTTCCATGTTGAAGAGACAGGTTGGATCCTTACTTTCTTCCCATACTTTTTTATCTTCTTCCTCAAGTATGAGAGACAGAAATGCTGCCAGAAAGCAGAATTGTTAAAGCTTCCTACCATCCAGTGAGGCAGCTCCCCACATGTAACAGGAGAACTATTGCAACTTCCTACTCCTACCGTCACTGCTGTGGTAGCATGTAACTACTGATAACCAGTTTCCAATCTGCTGTCTGAACATTCTGCAAATACCTGAGTTGCTCTCTGCAGAACCTAAAGGACAGAGATAGCTGCAGAGGCAGTCAAGATACTCAAAGGAAATCAGTCATGTCAGATAACTATTGTGAAAGAAATAAGTGGGAGACAGGAAGAACAGCTGGATGGGTGGAAAACAGCTAACCATCGGGAAAGGAATTGCAGCTTTGGTGTCTCTCTTGGTAAGATGTGGAAAAAAAAGTTTTATATTTATCCATGAGCCTTAAAGAAATTCTTGGTGTATGAGAAAACAGGATGAGCAAGGGTCATAGTTTTTCATGTGAGTAATTTCTTGCTCAAGACAGTGAAAAATAGTGCTTAGAGCAAGGATGCTGTTACCCCATTCTACAGCTGAGTTTGGGCAGCATTATGCAGGTTGGAGCTCTATGTTTCTCCAGTTCTAACATATGGGACTGATGTCTGCCACATTTTCATCTTTATGACCCAGTGGATAGCAGCTGCAGCAACAGGGAATGACTTTCTTGAAATGTCTTTTTTTTTTTCCCTTAAGAAATGACTGAGTCAGATGGAGCCTACAGTGTAAGAGAGTGAAAAAAAGAGGCTTGAACAATGAGCCTTTAATATCTGCAAGCTTGCCTGCTAGTTAGTTTGATAAAATCTCTTGACTTTGTCTACATACTTTGTTCTAGATAGAAATAAGAGTGATAGTGTAAAATCTAATGTCAAAACAGAGTTTTCTTCACATGAAAGCACTGATAAAACTGAACTGCAAGAACCAAAGTGTAGCCCTACCCTGCCTGTGCAGCCTTATACCTAGCACCAAAGACACTCCAGAAAGGGGCTCTATTGATGTGATTTAACAAAAAAACTTGTGTTAGACTTGGTGTGTAATATATCTGGAAATAATAAGTTGGATATTCTCCCTGTGGGCATGGACCTGACACAGAAAGATAGCTATATCTTTCAAAAGTCAAGATTATTTCTCAGCTTTCATACAATCTGTGCTCATTAAAACTTACACTATTTCTAACTATTGAAGAACGGCAAAAATCAGTGGAGCTGGGGAATTTCTGCAATAATATAATACTTTTAAATCCAGTCCCATCCATATTTGGGAGAAAAAATTCTGGTAGAAGCAATGCAATCTGAGAATTATTGTGTGTATAACCTCAAGTTGCGTTCTCATCCCAAAATTCAGGGATGGATTTGTCTAGGTTTCTGCGTATCTTTCTGGCCTCATCTCAGCCGTAACAATGTTTAACAGTGCTTGGGAATCTTCATGATTCCTGACAGACATGAAAAGTATTCTTGTTTTCCTTTAGGTTTAAGCTAAAAAAGAAACATGTGAAGTGAATTGCCAAAGAGCATGCAAATATCTTTGCCAGAGCCAGGAATCAGGTGCAGATTTTCTGTGTATCAGCTCAATGCCTGAACCAGTTGTATCTATTTATGTACTGCATAAGTAAGTAGACTTGTGTAAAGATTTCGTACTATGTGTTTGCTCAAAGCATGGGTGTTTTAATTGATTGCTGAGACATTACTGAAGCATTCGTTGGTCAAACACACGCCAAACTCACTTCCTTGAAGATAGTTTCAGTGCTGTAATATGCAAGAAGTGGCTCTTATATCTTCCACCTTCTTGGCCCTGATTCAGGCTCAAGAGGATATTTCCAACGCTTGTTTTTTTCAACAAAGAATTCTCTGAAACCCCAGGCTGTGTGAACTGAATAAGTGCTCAGAGTACACACTTCTATAAGAAGCTTGCTTGCCTACTAAGCAATTCCCAGCAATGTCTTTGCCTGCTAACTATTGTTATTTGTTTGTACTGTGGCAATGCCTAGAGGCTCCAGCCATGGATCAGGGCCCCATTGTGCTAGATATTGTAGAGACACAACAAAAAGTTCTTTGTCCTACTCTTAAAGCAAATCTAAGGTGGATCTGGGAAAAGAACTTTCCTGAATCCAAAGTTCCAGGACCAACTTCTAAGCAGTTTACTGCACTCCAGACTTTAGGTTTAACCTTGGTTTTCTCATCTGTATTGTTTATTCAACACAGATAATAAGTGAATTTTGAAAACACAATGGAAAAATGCAGAAAATTTGGTTAGTTACTGATATTTCTCACTGACCTTTAAAATAAATAGCCAGCCAGTGATTGACAGAGGTGTCTTGGGGATTCTGTTGCCATCTTTGGCTTGTTCCACCCCTTGGAGTGTTTTGTTGTGGTGACTAAAGTGTATCCTGAGACAGAAATGACACTTGCCAGAAAATAACCTCTCTCTCTGCATATTTCAGATGTGTGTATTTCATTTGCCTCATACATACACCACTGCTGGAGGTAGCTACATGACAACAGGATTTGTGCTTCTCAGTCCTTCACCAGCTTCTGGCACTTGAAGTCACATTCCTTTCTGTATCACATCATATTTAGTTGCCGTGGATACTGTTGTGATGCCACAAACAGAGGATTAGGCCTTGCTGTAGCCCTTCCTTTCCTAGAACAAAAGGTTCTGAATGTCCTATCTGCAGTACGGGCAAGGGAGCAGTGAGAGTTTTTGAAGAGGGGTGGTACTGAATCTCCACTAAATACCGCACCCTACATATGTGGCAGTGATGTGCTTATCTCCTCAGAGGGCCCTGGATGAACAGAATAAGGAATTAAACTTGTATTGAAACTCCTAAAGTGCAACTGCCTACAAAGTCATGTTAGGCCCTTCCATCTCTGTGTCTTACTGGGAAATACTCTAGCATTGGTTCAGCACTTTGGCTTTTTTCCTTTCCTGGAAGTCCTCTTCATCTCTACCCTCAGACTAAGAATGAGAATAAGTTTTTCCAGGTTTTGGACATACTGCTTATCTGGTTTATAGGATAATTGAAGCCACAATCACAGAAAATTAGTTTGGAAAGTCCCACAAGTGGCCTCTTAATCTGCTGGGGAAACATTGTATAATGCAAGAAAAGAGAAGATGCTCTGAGAATGTAGTTCATATTTTTCTGACCATTAAAAGCAGTGCTGTAGGATATGATCCTATTTCAAAATCCACATTCAGCTAACAGAAATTAAAAAATTTCCAGCAAAATAATAATATTGAGAATCATGTTAAATCTCAGAGTAATTCAGCATTTGACACTTAGCTATTTTCATTTATATGCTGATTAAACACCTTTATATCTTTTTTTTTTATTATTTTTTTTAATACTCTTATGCCTAAAATAAAAGCAAAGCTGATAACTTTAGCTACTGGTGGTGGGCTTGTTTCATTATCTTTCTCTGCCATGGATTAAAAACTTGAGAGAACAAACATTTATCAGCTGGAATAAAGACTTTTCTTGGTTTCCTTTTTGTCTTCTGAGACGCATTCCAGTGTTTCAAAGAAGCCACAATAAAGCTTTTATTTTCTATTTATATGCTCATACATTATTTTCATTCATGTATCTATAACCAGATAAACATTCTGCAAATTCACATGGAAGTGTAATCACTTTGTTCTCCTTTTGGCACAGTCACTCATAATTAAATACATGCAGCTGAAAGACAAAAATGTGGCATTGAGAGTGCACTGCTACAGTAAGGCGAAAAGATGGAAACAGAGATTCTATGATCAGCAAAGTTGATGAAAATGGGGACTCCAGAAATCAGGTTAATGTTCTGGTGTATCCACAGACATCCTGTACTAACCATTTAAGTTACAGCTAGTGTTTTATCCTTTGGCTTCAAAATGGGGATAATTATTTTCCTGTGTTGGAGGCTTTTGTGGGGAATAATATCTATTAGTGACTGTAAAATCAGACAATGTGAAAACACATAAGTATCAAGAGAAAGAAACAGCTTAATTAGCACCACACTGAAGGCTGATATTCTGGCTAGAAAGAGTATTAGATGAGAGGTACTGAAAGCAGCCAAAATGGAACCCTTTGCTGTTTACATAATGAGCTAACTTGCAGTTAGTATTTGTTGTGAATTACACAGCAAAAGAATTTACTTTAAAAATGCCTTTTTGTTGAGTCTTGACTGTCCTGTCCAAAATGTCTGATTCAACAGACTTTCAGAGAATTTGAACCTGACCTGGTTTCTGAACCTGGGCAGATGGAATGCCGCCAGGCAGTGACTGCAGCTCTGGGTTAGGTAGCCACAGGAGCCTATCCAGGGTAGGGCTGCACACTTCAGGTCTGTAGCCCGGCTCGGCTTAGCCACCCTGCTGGAAGGGGTGTCAGGCTTCTACTATGGAGAATGCTTAAAGCGCAGGAAGTTTTGGAAAAGGCTTTTTGGATGTACCACCACTTAAACACAAGCTGTAGGCATGGACTCCCCTGTCCCATTGCAGAGTCCCTTCACCTCTTCTTCCTGTGGAGCCTAGGTGTGGACACCAAGAAAGGTGTTAGATTTGCTATTGTGTAAGTCCCTGACTTAGTGAAAATATTTAATTTTTGAGGACATATTGTCCCTTAAATAAAAATTTTATATTTTTTACAAATTCTGTCAATGCTGCTGAAATGTCAGAGATAATGATTGTAACCAGTGCTTTTAAGGTGTCAGCAATGTGCACGGTCATACTGAAACATAGCAGCCTACTTAAAACTGATCACGTGGAAAGTGACAGCAGTGTCTAAAATATTTTAAGTGTCTAAAGTTTTTAGAAATGTCTTTTTTAAAAAATAGGATTTACCCATGTATTTTTAAGCCATTTAAAATCATTACAAATTGGGTCATAACAAAAAAAATACTAAATATTTTGGTTTTAGTCACTTGTCTTTAGGAATAGGATAGGCAATTTCCCTAAGTTCTTTGAAATCTTTCTATTAAGCTCTGAGCTCTCATTTGTTCACATGATAACTTTCCATGTCAAGCTTTAGTTTTATTAGAAAGAAAATTTCTGTAACTTGACTCACCTTGTCTCCGTTGCACGCTGCACTGCAAAGGAAAAGCAGCTGTTTTTACAAGAGATATCTCAGGCGAGGTGATCTTTCTTTCCATGTAACTCTTGCGAATGCAGTGCTGCCACTTTTATAAAAGATGATATCTTGGAATAGATACATCCTTAAGATATATTTATTCTGATAGGAAATTGAAGTCTTAGCCAAACTAAAGGTGGATTCTTAAAATAACTTGTTGTGTTTATGGCTACCATAACATTTTTGATGTGAAAGATCTGCTATGATTATAGTAAATGGCCTATCAAGGACAAAACATATTTGGTCTGAAATTGAAATTTGCATAGTATTTCAGATATTTCCCTTTGCTTAGCCTCAAAATTTGCCTGTACTGCAAGGAATTTTCATTAAAATTGACCATAATAGGTCTGAAAGTCCTTGATTTCAGATAGCCAGAATTGAGATTACTGTTTGTAGTAGGATTCCCATAACTTCTGGATTCCCTCTCGTGGAGCATCCCTGAAAGTGGTTTCTGGACTATTAAGACTTCACAGTAATCCATCCATCTGGATAAGCCTATGCCAGTTGATAGCACTACTCAGAATAGCAATGTCATTCAGCCTCTGCATGCTCAGAGGCAACACAAAAAGTATATTTTCTAGACACATTTTTTTGGTTCTTGAGCTTGTGAGAAACCTAAGAAGGTGTTAATTTCAGTGTAGCTCAGGCAAATATTATATTTGAAATATATGAGATTTTCACTAATCCAAAGTCTTTCATTCAGGATAGATATCTGAGTTTGCACACATCATTGCACATGTCTTTGTTATAGTGTGTTATCTTTACATAGAATGGTAATGCTAAAATAATGCTAAAATAAAGTTGCTATTTGGGTAGAGAGGATGGGTATCTTCAACTAGCACATCCACCAGTAACTGTTCTCCAGCCATAGTTGCTGTATTTTCAGCAGGTAAACGGCCATCTTTGTGTTTCGTTTCAGCTTCTGCTTTGTGCATCTTCAATGAGTGAGGACAAAATCAACACCTTCTGCCCTTGGCTCACCTTGCAGGCTGTTTGCACAGAACAGCTGATGCACAAGGTACTGCAGGCAGCCACTGACTTCCCAGGCCATGTGTGCAGAAGGGATCACACACATCCCATTTCTTGCCATAAGGAAACCATGTCTGCACCAGGGAAGACAAGCACTGTGATAAACAAATATAGGTAAAATATATATCTTCTTATTTCCTGAACTTCTACAGAATTAAGAATCCAACTCTGAGAAACTTACTCTGGTAAAATGTTCTCTGTTGTCAGTGGAGTCTTGCTGGCTTCATTCAAGGAGGAGTTTCATATTCTGGCCCTGGTTTGCACAGTTAAAAAAGTCTGGACATTTCCTAGAAGTCTGAAGATTTTTGGCTACTAGAAACACTAGAGATTTCCCCATCCTAAGAAAAACCACAGACTTCTCCAATTACAAATATCATTGAAATACACAATTAGGAGTTACAATAAATAACTTTTCCTGAAGATCACTATTCCCAAAGAGCAGTTTAAAAGTGCACTCATTGTTTTTTAGGGGAGGGAGGATGGAATTAAATTGTGACAAGTACCATTTCTGTGGGTTATATATTGCCATAAATGAAAGAAACATTATGCCCAACTTGGACACACTCTTGAAATGCAAAGTGAAGTATCTGGAATAAGAAAGACATTCCTCAAATGGCTTTTTCATCTTCTCCATCATTCAGTCCTGAAGTGTTCAAGACACATGGTCATCTGTCAGACTAAACAGAGAAAGGAAATCATTATTCAATTTGTGAAATATTTCAGTGCCCACACATTTTCAGTTCTCATGACTTTTTTTTGTTCAGCCATTTGTGTCAATGACGTTATCTATTCAGAGCAGTATGAGGCAATAGTATAGAATGTTAAGTTCAGTAATGTCTTTCATTCCACGTATTACCCCAAAAAACAATTGACAAAGTTAAGTAACATTGCTACAGAATTAAAATGTTCCAGAGGGAAAGAGAGGCAAGGAAAAAGACAGTGTTTTCAGCTGGAAGTGAAAAAGTGATGGTGGCTTCTGAGGACTGTTTGAGGATGCAAACATGGATGATCTTGAAACTTCAGTTTCTGTACTTCCGGGACTTTGTTAAGGGCAGGATGCTCAAGCACAATTTGGAAGAGGCTATTTCCAAGGCAGGAAAATGGGGCAGAATGACATTTCAGTTCTATTTAATCAGTTTAGATCCAATCTACTTTCATATTTGTTTCTGATTGAATCCAAACCTTAAAGGGATACATTTTTTCAGACTAGTGTACCTTGATGTGGCTCATTAATTTTACAGTATGAAATTGGTTTATATGAATTAGAGGTGTGATCAAGAAAATGAAAATATTAGTAATTTATGAGGCTTTTCTAGTTGTGAGCTGAAACTTTACTAAGACAGCCTATGAGATTTTTCTTACTTTTGGGTAAGATACTACTCTCTACTTAGAGCAGAGCTTCCAGCACAAATCTGCACTTCAGTTCCATTCTGAAGCTCAGTGTTAATCCAGATCTAAACTCTACCTCTTTAGTGCATTTGTCTCTCTTTTGTCCTGCCCCTGCTTAATGGATACAGTACACAATATCATCTCATTAATCTGTTACTGATGAATCACTGACTTGATAGAATTGTATACAAAAGTAAATACAAAACCAGAACACAGCATGATTATCTCAAAGTGAAATATTTGGCAGCTGGCTAATAAAAATAGTCATGAAGGTAATTTTCAAGTCTGCACTGTGCTACCATATATATCACTAGTAAGTGCCATAGATTTGTGCTTTCCACAGAAAGTTAAAAATAATGAAAGTGGCAGACTCCTTACAAATATCAGATTAGTCATATTACGTGATTTAGGGAAGTAGATTTGTCATCCTCATGAGAGCTATCAGCTACACCTTTTCTCTTTAACATTTCATAGTCATTAAAAAGGTATCTATTTTAGTGCAAAATATGTACTCTTGACTTTGATAGTAACATGAAATTATACTGGGAAATGCCCTTAAATTTTCATGCCTAAGGAAAGAAAAAAGGTATTTTTAAAGTTATCTGGACATTATGGAACAGTGCTGATGAGATGAATGGGGTGTAAAGTCTCTCTTCCTTATATATTGGAATGTATTTTCAGTTTTACGCTACTAGCATCATTCTGTGAGTGAAAAAAATAGGTTGTATGTAAAATAGAAGAGTTCCATTTGCAAAAGGCAAGCTACTGTTTAACATGATTTTTAAAACTGAAGAGGCAGTATAGATTAATACATTTATTACGTTTAGATGTTAAATAAATCTTTACATAATGCTTGTAGTAGACATTATGCTCCTTAACAATGTCTTCCAGTGATTTAACAAAAAAGAAACAGCAGTGTTGATAATGGCATTTAAAAGTTCTTAGCTATTGTTTGATGCTCAAAATTCTGCAATTCTACCTCTGAATTTATGAATGCATTTGCTGAACAATTATATACTTTAATCATTTATATTTTTTTAATTAACAGTTGCTTTGGAAGCAGAATTGCAATAACTGTAAAAAAGTAATGACAGCAGCAGCTGGCATGAGTCTAAATGATACCTTTGAAAGGAAACTTGATGTGAGATTGCCAGCTGGTCAGCAGATTGCATAACCTCACTTGAGCTGGTTGCTAGAAGGATACGCAACAGGAGGGTGAAACGAGTATTTCCTGCTGCTTTATCCTGTAGCATTTTTCACAACTACCATTATCACAAGTGGTTTTGTGTTATGTATTCATCCCTGCAAATATTCTTCAAAGAAAGGCCAGAGGGCTATCTAGCTAAGCTTAATTCTGTTATTGAAATAGACTATGAAATGCCACCAGAACCCAACATGTGAGATGGTCCAAAAATCTCCATTTATACAAAGAGAAACTATGACATTAACTAGTGACTCAAATTAGGTCCAGTCTGACAGCTGGAATCCTTAGGTGAGTTAATAATTTCCTAAGGTACAAAACAAAAAGCTATTTCTCTGTCTTCTGTAGTAAGTTGTGAATGCATAAAGGAATGGTAATAACTGATCTTCTTCCTCACGTATAACCTCATTTATGTTGCTTTTAACATTTTCAGAAAATCAAGACCTGCCACAGCTGTAGCCATTCTCAAAATGTAAGCTAAATACTCTGTGTTAATCTGCTGACGTAGAGAAGTGCGAAGGAAGCCATTCACCTTCCTACATATTATGGTGTATAGATATACAATGAAAGCATTCTTTAAAAAATAATTTGAATTCAATAGATCCATGTCCTTCTGATATTTTGCTCAACTGGTGTATCCATGTGCAACCAGTGATACTTTTGCACAGAGCAGCCTAAGAGCACTTCCTATAAGGATTGGTTTAGTTCTAATACTTGCCATATAACTTAATTTTTGCAACCTGATTCATTCATGAGAACTTTTCTTCTACAGAAAATGTAATTTTATATAAGTACATGAATGGAAAATATTTTGTCATGTCTCTAAAAATGTAAAATGATGGCTGCAAAAAGAATTTCAGAATACAGCCAATGTACAGACACTTTTACATTGTACTTTCCCAACATTCTGGGATTTCCTGATGCGACAATAATATTCCTCCATTAGAAATATAAATTTACCCATTACTTAGTATGTGGGCATCTGTTGTATAAAAAATAAATATATCCAGATAAACATGTGCGTAGTTGATTATTGCTGGAGTTTTAATGTGTATGTAGATA
>JANHGB010050045.1:0-15283 GCA_026283785.1 Coracopsis vasa | reverse complement strand
TGTCTTCATACAATGCTAATTGGAAGAGCTGATGAAGTGAAACCCATGGAGGCTTCCCTACTTGTATGAACATTCTGAATAATGACTTGGAAGAGCTGTAATAAAAGCAATGAAGTAATAACATTATGAGAAAACTAAAAGCAGTGATCTTGACCAACAAGGCAAAGACAATAAAACCAAACCAGATGGAACTCAGTAACAGTACAATAAGAACATCATGTCCACCAACACAAACAACACACTTTTACACAGTATCTCTGAGGAGTGAGACCCGTTCAGAAGCAGCAAGCCAAATTCCTCCTTCTAACACAAATTCCTTCTCTAACACCGAAAACGCTACTTTTACGCACTGACCCTCCCCTGTAATCAGAAGTGTGCATCACAGCCCCAAACCCATTTCGCATTTAGAAGCACATTCTTCCAACCCACAATCCTGTCAACAAGTTCCTCCTCTTTTTTTTTTTCCTTGAAAATATTTTTTCACATCTAGAGCCAAGAAACTGAAATGCCTTTTAAAAAATGTTCCTCTATTCAAACTGAAAATGTTCAAGTATGTACCCCTCCAACAGAACAGATCAGAGACAGGTCAGCTTTAAAAGGAAATGCTTGGGTTTATTTGAACATTCTATTCTATCTAAGTAATTATCTGGATTTCCTCTCAAGGAGCTCAGATTTCACAGGCTCTCCCCACATTCTGGTGTGTTTCCGTTTCATGTATGTAATTACCCTCGTGTTAATTTCTTAATTCCAATTCAATGGCCTTTAGCCTGAGAAACCTGCAAGAGTCACAGAATGGATTTATGTCACCTTTGCAAAATACATACACACCCTTCCTAAAGTGAACTAGCAATTATCTCATCATATCCTCAGATATTATAACAATCCCTGTGTCCAATGAAGCATATGAACCAATGTCCATAATGAACCAATACTGATTTATCTGATGATTCAACATTTGATTGTATTTTATACTGAACACCTGCAAGCTGTGAGAATACGTAGCGTGGATTTTAGCGTTCACACAGGCATAAGGAATTGAAGCACATCTTTCTGTGACAGGCTACTGAATGTCCAGCTTGAACAGAGCTTCTTGTTATCGGCACCTCCAATGTTTGTAACTACAACTGCTAGGACCAAGCCTGAGTATGAAGTATTTCAAACAAGCTTCCAGAAATATTTGCCCAAGTCAGCTGAAACCACTCTTGCAATGTACAGTAACACAATCAACCTACAGTTCCATTTCTAGGCAAAAGATCCAAATGTGTAATTTGAATATAACCTGAGGGAATCAAACATACCTCACAATGCATCTTAGGACCAACCTAACAAAACTAGGTAAAAGATCCAAACGTGTAACTTCAATACATCCTGAGGAATCAAACATACCTCACAATACACCTTAGGACCAATCTAACAAAACATATTCAATTGCTAGAACCCTTTAAGAGCTGCCAATTTTTCTGCAGACCGCACAGCATTTCAAGACCAACATTAGTACCTTAAGTGACTTAAAATATGAAATTCTAGATTTCTCTCTCATCTCTACAAGTGAGAGTGGAAATAAGAAGGAAAAGATGGGTCCACAGGCCCCTCTCATCTGTGCCAAACTTGGCCACAGTTAGAGACAGTGCTCTACTAGACAGTGCAGCGTATGACAGTATTGCAGATGAAGTCACAGGGCAATTCTACATTTAATTCTAGAGCAGCACTGAATTTCAGCATAATGACATGTTACCATTAAAGCTTTCAAATCCAGACCCAATTAATTCTTTCTTCTAACAGGACTAGAAATAAATTGTGCTCTTTAAAGCGTGAGGTCAAGAACATAAAGGCAACAACAAAAATCACTCATAGGTGCTGAAGTGTGCACAGGTTTTCCAAAGCACTATCCATTTATAGAATGTAACATTTACAGTACTTGAAATCCAATTACAATCTGGGAAATCACTAGAATAGCAGGATTTGTACGCAAAATTGAATTACTCAAGTCACATACTTCCTTACGCTATAGAAGGAAGATCATTTGCAAGTTCTCCTGTCACACTCCAAAAAACCAAAGATGCAACTTGCTCACAATGCAGCCTGCTCACTGGAATGGCTGGAGATGGTTCAAGTTACTGGCCCTGAAGCATAAATGCATTTGAAGATTCATCTAGCACCTACCTGCCCTTACTCAGAAGGGCGAGCAAACTTGCCAGTTGAGTGTCTGACAGTTATTAACTAGACAACCACCAACTTTTGACGTTTTCCTTGGACCAGCTTTAGTTTGTTCATTTATAGGTTGCAGCATTCTTGTAAAGGCTAAAAGAATCCACTGTACTCAAGCATGGTGATGACTGTCCCAGATGGGTCCACTTCATTGCCCTGAATGTTCAAAAGCAGATGCCCAGGAAGAGAATTTAAGACCAGAGTAATACTAAAGTGGTAATTCATTGATATACTCTCCCAGCTTTCACAGATCTAGAGTTCAGAACTTCTGAAGATGTTTAATAGCATTTGCTAGACTTTGTTCCATGAATTCTCAGCATCCATGTACACCTGAAACATTGGTATTATTTTCTTCCTGCAGATTTTCAACGAATAACACAACCTACTATTCTGATATAATGGGTATCACAGGGAGTAGCGAAGAAGGTCTGCCCCTTAATTTTCCTACTGTTTCAGATGTCAAGCATTAACAGAAGCCTGCAAGAGAGGGAAAATGCCTCAGAATACAGAACCTGGTGGAAGCCTGAGTATAAGTACACACGTGCACTTACCATCAGGTTCCTGAAGGGTCCTACATGGCTGCTACTGCCAGCTGGATCCTCCACTTGGTCTAAACAAGAAAGATACAGGAATGAAACACAGGAAAAGTGAAATGGAAACAATGACAAAAGAATAAATGAAGGGCAGAACTTCATATACGTGCACGTGCATTAGAAGAATTGCAAAAGGAAGATGCAAAGGAAAAGGAGTGAAAGAAACAGATGAAAAGCTACTAGTCTACAGCGACAAAGATCAAGAGGAATGCATCAATTTGGCTTGCAACTTCAGTTTAAAATATGGTCCTTTTCCTCCCTTTCCTTTCACTTATGCTGCAGATAGGTCAGCACAAGCATTATCTGCCTTTAAACCTTCACAATACCTGTATAACATTTAGCCCAAACACTGCAACAGCCACAGGTGATCTCATGCTATTGCCGATGTCCAGATAATCATTAAGTCCCACTTACTACAGGAGTTCAGATGACAATAGAGTAAGAATTTAAGAGAAAGGAATAACCTTTATTTGACCATATTTTATTTTATTGATCAAACCAAGATACCTCAAAGCAACCTACAGTTAGCTGCGCTTGTATTTTTGCTCTTAACCAGAATACTAACGGAACTGTGAAACCAGAGTTATTTCTGGTGGGATGGGATAAGCATACTCAGATGCCAGGAGGCAAGAAGTTAAACACAGTGTTTCTATACACTTGGAGCTGAATTCTATAATTAAATGCTGTTAAACTGTACAAGATGCTATTATCTTTAATAACCATTAAGTGCAGCACCATGAGACACTGGCACAGGTTGCCCAGAGAAGATGGGGCTGCCCCATCCCTGGCAGTGTTCAAGGCCAGGCTGAACAGGGCTTGGAGCTACCTGCTCTAGTGGAAGGTGTCCCTGACCATGGCAAGGGGTTGGAAATGCATGCACTTTAAGGTCTCTTCCAACCCAAACCAGTCTGTGATTCTACGTTCACAGTTAAGATTATAAAGCAAGGACACTCAAACCTGACCTAAAACAGTTTTGCATCACTTCCAAGAAATCTGAGAGACATTGGCCTCCCCAAAAAGATTGTGTTTAAGGGAAAAGAATCACTGGTGTAAGTTTCTGGTATTCCTTTGAAATCTGTAGCCAACAACTAACTGCAGCCCAGTAACGTATCTACCTCATACCCCACCAGTGCTGTCTCAAAGTACTACAGATAACCTGCCCAAAACTCAAGCCTCCTGGAAAACAGTGCAGAAGAGACCACCTAAAATGCATTCTTAGGGCACAGGTGAGTGTGGCCACCTTGAAAAGTTATGGCCAAAGGGAAAAGGACAAATTTGCAAGTCATAGTCTGGCAAACGTGGATCCCCACACGGTTTCATGATGCAAATTACAGTGTAATGATGGAAACTTGATAGTCATAGCCCTCTGGGACTGGTTCAGATTAGTGAGAGTTTGCACCAATCCCATTCTAGAATAGTATTTTGGCATTGGAGAGAAATGAAATAAAGGATAAGCCTATATACAAGCTAAAAAGTCCTACAGAGAACTCAGCAGAAGACAACAGCATAATCATTTCCACATTATTCTGATTAATGAATTCTAACATACTGATGCAGCTTGATTTTTAATTTGAGAAACTGCTTGTTGTGCACCAGAATTCCTCTGTTTCTATACCGGGAATGCTGGTAGATGTCCTGTTTTTCAAGTACATTCCTCAAACCTTCAGGCATCTGTAAAAATCTGCCTGCTTGTTTGCTCTGGAAGACAGGCTAGAAAATATGAATGTCCTTTGCACACAAAAGAAGCCATATCCAAAACAACAGTATAAATGGCTCCAAAAAATTAAACCCAAGTTGTGTTGGCTGCAGGAGCATGAAAAACCACAGAAACATGTTGCAGTCACTTCTTAGAATCTTGTCCAACTGGGAACGCCACAGCACATCAATGTTAAAGACCTTACATATTTAATAAATGGAATTTATTAAACAGTAAGTTAAGTAAGTACCAAAAAAATGTATTGAATTCAAGATGCCCATTATGAAGCTGTGAAGTCCGAGGCTATTCTTTTAACATGTTTTCCCCTGATGGCTTTTAAGTGTCTTCATTTTGGGTTTTGATTTTTTTTTTTCCCATTCTCCCATTAGCCATAGTTCATCACAGAGTGAAATCCTGTTTACAAAACCCCTCCTGTTATCTGCCAGCACTTGCTCAGGCAGCAAAGCCAAATCATGAACTACTTGGCTGACTAGACAGCAACATACCTGTGTATTAAGAGCTGCTTACAGACACTGGGAGGACTGAAGAACACTTTCTAACATTCAGGAAAGCTGGTAGGTATGACATGCTTGAGATATACATATATGTATGTGTATATATATATATGAGGATTATTCATATTATCATGGGGATTACAGAAATTTGCTGAAAACACGACCTCAAACTCACAAGGTTATGCAAATATTTTATTTCAAGATCTAAGCCAACAGCCACACATCAAAATAGACAGAAGCTCATTGCATAGCTCCTCATCCACATTTGAAGAGTTAAGCACTGCAGACTTACACCTCTACCACATTACTGTGGCAAAGAATATTTGACTTTCAGCATTCATCATCTCACGATTAATCCATTTTTAAACTGCTGTCCAAAGTTTAAAGTGATTTAAGATAGGTGAGTTTATTCACTACATTGTTCAAAGTGTCACACTGCAAATTATTGGAGAGAGAGGAAATGAGCATAAAAGTAGCAAGGATAAGTCACAAAATAGCAGGGACAAGTCACAAAGCTAGCAAATATTAGGCTAGGGATCAAAAAGATAACACCCTTGAAAGAAAACACCTCAGCAGTTCTAGCTTGTTGAAACAAAGTTACTAAGGTGTTATAACATCAACCTCCAATATTTCTACATAATATTACTGTTAATACAACAATACACCAAAGTTCCTTTTAACTACTTGCATTTACATATTGCTTTGAAACTTGATTAGAAAAGCTGAGCTGAAAAACTCTGAAGTGTACTTTTGAACACACACACACACACACACACACACACACACACACGTTATTACCTGGGGGGAGAGAACGTCTTTTGAACTCAAAGCTTCCAACTTGAAATGAAACAGAATATGGAACCACTGCCCACCAAACGCTCTGGGGGAAAAGTGCTCTTGTACTGGCAAGATAAAGTACTAGAGAACCCACCAGGATGCTTCCCAAGACCCCAAGGCTCAGATACTCAAGTGATGCCAAAGAACAGCTTTGGTGGTAAGGTTTTTTCCACAGGCTGAACTGGTATGAGTCAAGCCAGAAAAAAACTTTTATTTTTATGCCATTGTTAGTGTAAGAGATGCTGTATGAGTAACATTTTCCAGTTTGCCTATACATGTGTGTTGCATGCACACATGAAACCCTTTCTAACACTCTCCGACAGAATTCTTCTCCTGACTTGGAAGGTACCCATCCCTCTGATTCAAAAGCAAGACCAAGTATGACACCATTAACTGACTTTTCCATTTTCAAGACTAAATCTTCCTAAAACTAAAACTGAAATTAAAACGATGCAAAAAAACCCCACAGCAGCACATTTTTATTCAGATTCCAGCAATTCTAAGGGTGAAATTCAAGCTACAGGAGACACAGATCAATTTTTGAAACACCTGATTAAAGAGCATGTCAAATCTGAATGGCTACACACAGGATCATCAAGAGGCCTATTTCAACAAGGCTTATTTCAACAATGCTGTCAAGGATGTATGAAAACCTGCAGAAAAAGGCAAAATCTCAATGTGGTTATTACCCTGGTTTCCTCGATCTATGCGATAAAGAATTGATGGAGCATTTTCCTTGCCAACACCATTACAAAAGTAGCAGATACAAGTAGCTCATGCAAGTATAATCTTGGGTACTGTTAAGCAAATGAAACACTAAAATGGACATGGGGTGTTTCAGTGTTCAAAAACTATCACAATGTAACTTCTGACTCCTAGAATAATTTAAAGCTAGAGAAGGCAGCGAGGTCTCTGAAGAGAAACTGCATGCCCTGTTGTTTTAGGTACCTATTTTCCTCACTGTAATTTGAAACACAATGCCCAGTACTACTACCTCTGTTTGAAGACCACGAACAGCAGCAGCAAAGGGCTGCTTGACAAGGATAAAGACAAATGCAGGGAGCAAAGGTTCTTCTGTAATTTTTTCCAGCATCTCCTCTTCCTTAAAAAGACACTTTCAAGCTTCCCCAGTAGAAGCAGAAAAAGAGGAACCAAATAAGCATGGAAGACAAACTTCACAGTAATTCTATTAATATCAAACTGCCTGTTGTATAAACATATTGCTACACATTAACTATCGCCTCCCATACAAATAGTAGCATTTTAATCACTGCATTTTCCAATCAGATTATGAAAGTTGCAGTAACGTCTTGCCTTGAGAAGGTATTTCAGAACACCTGAAGACAGATGCACATACACCCAACTGTGTATGTGTATTGAAATGGTTGTACCAATCACTAAATATTCATTTTGCAGAAAAGGAGTAATGCATTTACAGAGACTGTTAATATGACATTTGCATAACAGATGAATTTGTTGCCATGGAAAGCGTAAGAAAATTCTGAGCTGGGCTATTTAAAACACCAATTTCTGCAAATGTTTGGCGAAGTCTCCAATGATCGCACCGAAGATCCTGTTACTGTATCTCACCACAAACTTCTTGAATTATATAATAACCATTATAAGAAACATTAGCATGGCATCATAGGGTATGCCATGCCAATGTAAAGAAATGATGCAACAGTTTGCAAGAAGCAAAAGAGAATATATTGCCATTATGTGGAGTTCTACATGAGCCCAGAAAAGCTCAGCTGAATTTTTTCACAAAATTCAGATGTAAAAAATCATTTAGCCTGAAAAATCCTATGAGGGGAAATCTTAATATTAAATATGTGATGTTACACTAGTCCTCAAAAATTAAAATAGGAATTCTCTTCAGTATTCTCCCTACACTTCCTGGTTTTTAAGTTAGTTTTGTACCACCTTCATCTGCAACAGAAAGAGGGGCAAAAAGTAGTTTGTATTATCTGTTTGGAGTAGTCTGCCATCCACACTGGCAGCATCTCGTGCTAATCATTAATATGATATGCCTTTTGACTGAGTATAAATCATAGGAAGTGTTAAGTTTACAGAAAAGAAGACTTACTCATCTGTTGTGGTTTAGACATCATCCATAATAACTTAAATGGTACAGAATGTCATCTAACAACTACCAAGTACAGCAAACAAACATCTACAGGGTTTAATTCTGTGCAGTTTTAACCCACACGAGAGCTGTGATGACACTTAAATGTAAATAATTAAACAAGGAGCTTTCATCTTCACAAGATTTAAAATGTTATTCCTGCCCCATGCCAATATTTCTAAAACTAAATTAGCAGAGCACACAAATATGCACTCAGACTTGCTCTAGAACTTCTCCATCACTCAACATAGTTGTGTATTTCTACCTCCTACCCTCCCCAATAACACAACCTCTCACCATTCACTACAAATTCCTAGTAAGTCACTTGATAGCCAACCACAGGCACCACTGACACAGCCAACCCTCACAGAAAATGTGATCAACAGCCTTCCCTGATTATATTCCATTAGTTTTTAGTTTGCTAAGCATTAAAATAAAAGCAGCAGTGAAAGAAACGACAGCTGGCATACAGATTTTCCAGAAATAACTGATGTTCTCTATATTTAGCCAGTTTTTATGGACAATTTAGTTAAAAATAGAGCATTCAAAGTATGTATTTAAATACAGAGAATTACTCAAAAGTTGAATCTATGCTTCAACAAATGTGAGCTTTTACTTGAATCCAGGAAATGGTGCTTCTACATTCACGATAGCTCTCCTTGATATGTTTTTCTACCCCTGACATGAAGCTAAACTCTGATAATTAAGAAATAACATGTACTTTGACAGCATCATCTACAAGATAATGCAAATGAAAGACCTCACACAAAAAATTGCACCACAAAATTTAATAGCATCACTATCAGATCAGCCTGCCTTGATCTGCAATAAATAACACAAATATTTGCCATGGCTGTTTGGATCACTAAACATTTGAGAGGGTTAGATTAAAAATACCCAGGAGTTTTAGCTCAGTTATCTTTAGCAGTAACTACTTAGGACTTTTACTCTGCTGTTTGACACACTGGATATATTTAAAAACAGTGGTGGCCACACCAGTAATGACATTTAGAAAGAGAAAATACTTATAAAAAAGAGAAACGAAATGACTGCTGAGTCCACATGCAGACCCCAAAGCTGATGCCCTTCAGACACTGCTGCTAAAGGTGGCCTTCTGCTATGAAGAGCAGTCTCACTTCACCACACCAAACAGAACTCCTGAAAGGTGAAAAGCTGCAATTGCTTGGAAGACCAAAAGCACAGTTTATCCAAACGTTTGTCCAGACATGGGCTGTGGCCTTACTTGGAGAATGCAGCTGTACAAAGGCTACAATTCCCAGGAAACAGAACTGCCTTTGTATCAAACAGGAGCACGGGGATTACTACAACAGGAGTCTCTAACACTGAGGAAACAAGAGCAAAGCCTCTCACAGATGCAGGATCCAGACAGTGCTGCTACCGCCAGATTAAATCTCTATGTATAAAATTAAACCCCTCAGAACTGCTACAAGGTCACACTCAACATTTTCTATTTAAATGCTCTCACATTTGTCCTGTTATTTATATTGTTATTTTTCCTGAATGAATCCTTTTGTTTACCAGACATACAACATGTCATCTGTCAGAAATCTTTCTTCAACAATACAGTAAAATATCCTCAGTGAAATTACCCTCTTCTGTTCTACAGTGTATTTTGTTCCCTCCTTGGCATTCATTCCCCGTTTTCCTTCCTTTAGCCTTATTCTCTTATTTTAATTCGGTACAACTTGCAGACATTATCTCTACTTTGGGGACTCAAAAGGGAAAAGCACAGCATACAGTTTTTGCTGAGGTAAATCTTTTTTTACTGTTATCAGCAGCAATCCAGTAGATTTGTAATAGAATCTTATCTTGGATTTCAAGAGGAGAAAATTACTTTAGAAACCATATTCAGTGGTACTCCCCACAGCACACACCCCCTTACTGCCCTCCTGTCACCAGCACACCCCAAAGTGCCAAGGTATCAGCTTTGGCATGCAATGCAAGCCTGCCTTAAACAGCATTTCTTCTTCTGCACAGTTTTAAAGGCTATTATTTACTGCAAGCACAGCACTATTAACTTCCCCGAGTGTTTTGCTCAAACACTAAGAACAGAGATGCAAAAACAACATATGTCAAATGACACACACTCAGATTTGTACAAGGAAAACACCACGATTACCAACTTCAGCAGAGATGACAATAACAGAATTACCAACTACACACTACAGTAAATATGTAGTGTGTTTCCATCAGTCCCCATTAAAAATCTTAGAGCATTTCATGAACTGGGTTTCCAATCTAAGACGGAACATCTTTAACTGTTAACAAGCAGCTGCTGTCATGACATTTACAGCATAAAAATTTTGCTTCTCCGCATCTTAAATTTGGAAAAGAGTACAACTCTATGGCAAAGGTGTGTCTTTTAACATTCTGACACAAACTTAGTGCTGAAGAGAGGTAAGCTATCGCTGCAGTTGAGCAATTTTACCCCAGAGCTTACTGTCTAGACATTTAGCTCCTAATTTTACTGGCAGCAGCATAGGAAGCCTGCCTGGGATTCAGCTCTGAGCAGTGGCAATGCGTAAGAAAATTTACCAAAATCTGTATGAACTGAGTAACTTTCAGAGTCATTCGGCCTTTCCCATTCAACAATCGAATTGTTTCAACTGCCAAACAAAACAAGATTCATATCTGACTAGACTCAAGTGAGGCATCTGGCTTTCAATGCAAGTTAGGATAGATCTGTAGCTGATACCTTTTTCCATGGCATTCTGCAGTAATAATAATCCAGATGATAGATTTTCAGCTATTATAATACTCTCACTAGTGTCAATCATCACATTAATAATACTGCTTCTTTGAAGTTGAAAGCATTAATCACAGTATATCAAATGCTCTTGCAGAACTCTGATAGAAAGTGTGACAACAGCATTAACTCTTAACAGCAACTCTAGTAATCTCCTAAATGCTTCTCAGAGTTTCATCCTAAACAACTTTCAGGCACTGGTGATCCAAATAAATATTGTGCTTGCTTAGTCCTGGGGAAAAAGCGTTTAAAACGTGAGTAAATATTTGTCAGTGAATATCTGATGGTCAGACATTATCTGATTTCTTAGCTACAGATGTTGAAATACCAGCGAGTCTTATTTCACCAACCCAAGTAAAAACTTCGACTGCTGTAACATTTCCTTGAGGAACTTGACACAGCAAGTGAAGGCCAGTGAGAGTTCTTCAGAACAAAGTAATTCCTGTCAGCCTGTGTAAGGCTCTTGGCAGGAATAACAAAATAAATATGAAGGTTTGACACGCTAGAAAAAATACACACACTCCGGTCTGACAACTGCTTTTCCTTTTTGTTGATTCGGAAAATGAACTAAAGAGCTAATAAGTGGATTATAAAGTTACTTTGATATTTCACAGTTTCATAATCCAGTGACATGAGAATCTGCAGAGACTTCACAAACACAAATTACCTTGCAGAGATCTCACAATTAAACAGCTCTCCGCCACACACACACACGGTTAGAGCCTGTATCTCTCCTCAGAAATAACCAGCTATCAAGACTTTGGATGCATACACGTGAGGTTAAACATGCTTGTTTAGCACTGCACAGTGAATTACACGGGGCACCTATAGGCAGGCCCTCAGTGTAAGATGATCCCCGTAAACAATTCAAGTGAAATAAATGGCTGATGCAAAATTAGGGTAAATTGTAATAAAAACAAGCACTGAAGTTCAGTGCCATGAATCCTACAGAATCAATGTCAATAGTATTTTTCAAATGGGTTTGAAAAGATGAAGCCTAGAAAGAAAGCAACTAGAGAAAGGCAGGAAAAACAACCGAGAGGTACGGAAGATTCTCATTACGAGTAGAGCTTAAAGTCTTCACTAAATTAAGACACAATTCAAGCTAAATAGAATGAGAATACACTTAAAGTCAATGACTGACTTTATCTTGCATCCACCATAAAAGCCAGAGTCTCCAAATATAGAACAAAAAAAGTACGTAGGAGATTGCACAGGAGAGTAAGGAAACCATAGAATTTCTGCTAAACCCCTTGACTTAGCATGAGGTAATGCAAAGGAATTCAAGAAAGGATTATTCATGTGAATAGAAGTCATCCAGACTTATGGGAAAAAGCAAACCCAAATGCTTTAATACAGGTAAGGCAGTCAGGGACTCATGGAGCTTGCTCTCCTGTACAGGATTAAGCAACCAGACAATTCTAAATCACAAAATAGGACACACTGGAATAAAAAGGAAAAGCATTTGCTTCACTGTAGAAAACAGTGGCTATTCTCCTGTTTTGCAGGAATTCATCCCCTCCCTGCTTTGGAATATAACCTCCAAATACATTAATCTCGAAGCTTTTCCCTAAAACAGCAATCACCAGGTTTCCTGTGCAAAAGCAGTTAAACAGTTCTGTGATTCTAAGAAACTTTTGAAAAATCCTAATATAATGCAATATTCTTGCAAGGAAGGCTGCTTTTCAACAGAAACTCTGTAACTTTTAACTTATTTTCAGGAAAATTAAAAAAGTGTTTTCCTAAGAAACAAAGAAAATCACTCCAAAACACCCTGTCTTCACTAAAATTGAGTCAGCAGTGGAATACCCATCTGCTGCTCTTCCGGGTCACTCACGGTTTCAAACATAACCCTGATCAATAGAAAAAAATTGATTAATACTGGAAAGCTGCCTAGTGCCTTATTGCACTTCCCACTGTAGGTTATGTAACTGAAGACAGCATGTGCTTGAGATCTATTTTATTTTTTTAGCTTGGAAAAAATTATGAGAGAAAGAGTGGCTGAAAGAAACAAAAGCATAAAGAAAAACATGGAAAACCCAAGACAAATTTTTATTACATTAGATAAGTATATGTATTTGCTCTAACCAGAAATACCTCAGTTTGTAGAAACACACCAACTTGCTACAACCATGAAGGCCATATTGTTATTTTAAGTTAAGGACACAGAAACAGAGAGATAAAGGAACAGCGACAGCATGGAAGGTGCTTGTAGTACTTAATTAACAAAGATCTGATATCAGCACTAAGTCCTTACACTGCATTCCCGACCACCTTCAAGCCCTTTGCTGAATTCTTCTTATTGAAGTTCTGCTTTGTTTGTGGCATCACTGGTCAGAGGCTCCCACTGCAGACACAAGGATGTCTGATCCCACTCCTTCTACAAATACATACTGTGATGCTCTGCTAAGTCCCACACTGCCAAGGCTCTCATAGCACCTGAGGATCCATCCCCAGCTGCACATGTGGAAACTTCTAAAGGGAGTGTGTACACAATAGTACATCTGAGGCTTCTGAAGAAGAAACAAAGCACACAGCCTCCCCTACACCTGTAATTACAGCATGTAAGTAAACACGTTTCCCAATGTTCACATAAATACAACGCAACCTGACTAAAGCCAAAACACTGATGGTTTTTAGTAACTCGGGAAACATCCGAATGTGCTAAGGCTTCATATGTCTAAAAATTTACACTTAGAAATATGGAGTTTAAGGGGTCAATACATGCAATTTAGTGTAGACTCGTCATTTACTTATTTTAATAAAGATTACTTATTTTCTCCCTCTGAAATGAAGGCTTATCTGCTATTCTTAAGCCTGTAGGCAGAAGCAAGGCTGGAATGAATCACTGCACTCTCCTGTTTGGGAAAGCTCAGAGCAGCAACTCTCCTAGGAACTGGTGACATTGCTGTAGAAGTAAGATGGGAATTTAAAGTAACATGAGCCTCCCATTCAAAGGGCCCCACTTATAAGGGATAAAAGAGAATTTCCTCTGGTTAGATGACCTCAAATATATTAAGACAGTCACCAGACAGAAGCTGCCATAAGAGACAGAGTTGACCTTCTCCTTCCCCACTCCTTCCCCTTTCTTTTCTCAGTATTGGCTAAGAAATTTTGAAGCCTTGAGTTCCTATCTATGGTTTTCAGTAAATCTATTGGAAACAAAGCTTAGATAAGAATATCACTTCATGTTATCCTTGCTACAAGTGTACAACTTACTGAACTTCAGCACCCTTCTATAAGCTATACTCTAATTAATAAAAAATAGTTTTTCTCAGAAGCTCTTTGGTGTTTGGAAATAAACTCCTAAACCTACTCCAAGTACAAGCCTGTTTAATAAATTCATGTAACTTAAAGAACAGACATCATCTGGCCATGATTTCCATTTGCGATGACATCCACACGGCAATCCAAGGCCTACCTTTCATAAACAGGATGCCTATATATGTGACTCTCAAGTACAGCTCATTACTTGGAACTGAGAATGCCTATTCACCAAAAAACCTGTAAGGATTCGTACCACCACAGAATTTAACCTGCTTATTTCATCTTTCAATTTCCCCTTTCTGCAGCAGCAATTGAAGGCTCTTTCAGCAACAATCACACATCCAGTGTAACTTTTGTTACGATAGCATTTGGCTATGAAGCCAAAACCTGAAGTTGCACTTTGCATTCAGGCTGGTATAAACCAAGGCACAATAATTATTTATAGCAGGTGAGAACTGATTCATAATTCACCCACCTTGACCTCACACTATCTTTGGGACAGTATTACCAAGAGTTACCCCACAGTTCAAGCTTTCCCTGAAATCTGATAAGAACTATGGGAAACAGCAACATTATGATAGCACTAGAGTCATTGAAGGTAATAAAGTTTGAAAAGATTTAGTAGCAATGGCTTCAGACTTTAAAACTGCACTACAATAAATAATCACCAGAGGCTGATTTCAAGAGGTGGGGTTTTTAAGAGGTGTTTTGGTTTCACGACAGACTCCTACTCAATTCACCTTATACAGCATCTGCTTTTGGTAGAATGAAATTAAAGACTTTTTTTCCCCCCTGCTCTTGACAGCATGACTTTGTACAGAGAAGACAGGAAAGGCACATGCAGTATTCATTCCAGGCAATAGTACAGATTATGCCACTGGGGTTTGTTGCCTACATAAAGCGCAAAGTGAAGCACAGCTAAGACACAACTATAGCTGTGCATCACTGCATGGAACTCCTACCATAAATAAGCACAAGAAAAGTAAAACATCACCCTCTTCTCCCCCCAAAAAAGTTTGGTTTTTTTCTAAAAGGTATTATTCACAAGCATGTAGCAGAGCAAACCTTTTTCCTGTGTAACATCAGTATCTTTCTTCCTTCAAGAACACTTTCAATCTGCCACCTAATCCATAACAGAAACTGGCTAGATTGTTTTAGCATTGTTTGATTGCACTTCAGAGCCTACATAGCACCTTAAAGCAGATTACAGCCTGATCAAACCACTGGACTGAGTTGGCTCTGCTAAAAATCTTTGATGCCCCCCAAATTCACAAA
>JANHGB010050043.1:0-10355 GCA_026283785.1 Coracopsis vasa | reverse complement strand
AGAGAGAGAGAGAAAGAGAGAGAGAGAGAAAGAGAGAGAGAGAGAAAGAGAGAGAGAGAGAAAGAGAGAGAGAGAGAGAGAGAAAGAGAGAGAAAGAGAGAGAGAGAGAAAGAGAGAGAAAGAGAGAGAGAGAGAGAGAAAGTTGCTCAAAGTACAAGCTACAAAGCACAAGGATATGGAGAAAAATGCACACTACATAATGAAATTTCATTATGTAATTAACAACCCCCCTTTCATTTGCGCATATATCACCAACCTAGACAAATGAAGGGAAAAAAACTGATACTGCTCCCAGAATAATATTTCTGCTCATTTCAAGGTCACTTGGGTTGACTTTGTAAACATTAAACTAGACATAAGAACTTGGTTAACAGAATTTGCACAGCCTATTAAATATCACATTCTTATCTGCCCTAACCACCTGACTGAAAAATAAAGATAAGCAATAAGGCAGTAGATTAAATGTTCAAATACTTCAAGCATGTTTGTAATTTTTACATTTGAATCATATTCAATTCACATCTTAACCACAGAAAACCACCCAACTTCAGGTCTGCATTTATTCAGAATTTTGTCAGCAGATGTACAGGCAAGCCATCTGCTTGAGGAAAAACTCCTCAAACTATATAGGGAAATACCTCTAAGAGGGTATAAAAACCTGTATTAAGTGCTGGGAAAATAAGCGACTGCTGATAAATACAGGCATATGTTAGGACTCCTCACCAAAGCTGGGGGGAAAAAAAGAAATTGAAGCCTGTAATAACAGGACAAAACCAATTCCTCAGTTTTTTGAGACAGTGGCCTCAAAGGATTCATTTGGGCATGTTTTTGGTTTTGGGCTAGATCCATTTCAACAAACCAAAGAAATTTAGGTAGCATCTAAGAAAAATGTTAGTTGACAGTCACTGATTTGTCTAAATCATGTTAAGAAAAAATAAAGGTACACACACAACCCCTGCTTTTAAACGTAAATCACAGTATAATTGAAGGTAGGAAGCTACCAGCATCACAAGAAGCTGTCACCAAAAATCAAGACAGTCAACACATCCATGTCAAAACAGATTTTCTCTGGTAACAAGAAAGTATGAAAAATAACCTCCGATTTTCAGGGGAAGTAGAAATTAAGGAGGCAGTTTTAAACTAGCATCATACGCTAAGAAACATACATATGTAATCAAAGCATTAAGAAAATCAGGTACCTCAAAGAATACTTTCTAAACCCAATCATTCATCTGCTTAAAATCACTCCAGCTATAGGTTCACAGCCAAGCAGACTGTTAAAACAGGTAATGCTAGCTTGGCACAACTACTGAAGCATAAATTTGTGTCATCAGTTATGTGCCCAGGGATTTATGTCTGTAGCATGAACATTTCCTTTCATAAATCTCCACTATTAAATTAGCATTTTAAATGCTAATATTGAATGTGAACTGGCTGCCTCATGGTATTTTAAATGCTTTAATTTTGTGATGTCTGAGCAAATTCTAACCTCATAGTAATACCTAGCAGTTGCCAAATCTCAGGCAGGTATTTTGAGAACTGAATTTAGCTTACCTATCATGGTCCACTCACTGTTGTCACGTAAGGCCACGCATAAGGCCAGGTCAAAAAGAACTGCATGCAAACCACAGATAATTCACCCATGCTACCTCCTTCTCAGGAGGACTGAAGGAATTGGCATTACAGAACCAGTATAGAGAAGAACCAGGCCTACAATACTACAAAATGACAACCCTGTATTCCAAACAAAGCATTTATACTAACACTTTCAAGCAAACAACAATGTTCACTTGCTTTATGAAACAGTAGCTTAAAGCATGTTTGGCATCACGTTCAACTTTCATGCCCTAGGAGGAACTTTGCTAGAACTCTGGAAATGCAGCATTTTCCTATGTTTCATGACACAGAATATAGGTTATATACTTTGCATTTAACATTTTAAAATGTTAAAATGTTAAATAAACCTACTGGTTTATTTAAAAAATACATTTTAAAGTTATGGATGATGCACAGAGAAAAACCAAACAACAAAACCACTTTTTTGAGAAGTGGAATGTGCAGCCTGCCACTGCAGGAGGCAGACTTGAAGGTACAAGTGCAGAAGGTATTTAGACCACAGAGCCAAGGGAAAAGAACTCTAGTCTTTATGCAGCTAAGGAACTACGAGATTAACTGTAGTTAAGTTAAAAGAATTAAATTCAAAGCCTATAAACACACTAAAGCCATACTGGATTCTGAAGAAGAACATGACCTAATACATTGTTTTATTCAAGACTATTTGCTCCAATTCTTGAGGTGGACTGCAATCATTCTGGAAGATTTCCCCCTTCACAAAGAAGTATGTGAGCTGAAGCAAAAATGACAGTCTTTTATTTGTAGCAACTGAGCAGAAAAAATGAAAATAAGAATATCCTGTTTCAGTCAGAGCCACATTCACATAATGCCTTCCAATTTCCACATTTCTCAACTAGCACTGTACATGAACATAGAATTTTGCCAATTAGAATAACTTGCTGATCATTCTGAGCACTGGGCTACTTCCTGTTAAACAGGTAGCAGCCAACTAAGACGTGAAGTTATTAGTTTCCTTGTTCTGCAAGTGAAACATTTGTTTCAGGAAGACAAGTTGTAAGATTATAAACTTTCTTACAGTTTCAAGAATAAGAGATATTTAAAACCTATATCCAGCTTTTATTTAGCATAACACCTGACCCATCTGAAAGACATTTTATTACACAGTACCACATTTAGTTGCTGTTTATCCTTAGTTGACAGAAACACGTCAAAGGAAATCGCCGCAAGAGTTTATTTCTTCAAAATTCCACTCTAATGGTCACTTTGATGCAATCAGGGAATTCTGTGAAAATTGTGATTCAGTTTTGTGTCACCCCCCCCTCCCCAGTTTGAGTTAATCACCAGCTTCCTCTTTTCCACTGGAAAAAAAAAATTCTGAGCTTTGCTATTAATAAGCTTCTGTTGATCCTATTTTGCCCCATTTATTTCTTACAGGCATTACGGATGCCTTCAGATCTCCATTTTGCTTAGTCAAGAAAACATTCCTTCTCATTTTGATATTTCCTCTCATGTACAAAGACAGTGATGTCACCTCAAATCCTTTGTCAAATCTCAGATTTAGAGAATCTAATAACCAGAATAAAAACACACAAGCACACTATGATGAGGCATTTAGCATCCTTTGTGGCCACCAGTGCAATAACATAACCAAGCACTGTTGCTGATATCATCTTTAGTGGGAATATTTAAGAGCTTACAACCTCATTATTTTACAATTTCACAGCCCTAAACACAACAGGAGGGTAGTCTTAAATTATGTAGGCTCCTTTACCTCAACTAATAGACTTTTTTTGTAGCATATTCATAGAGCAGACTAAAAGCCTATAAAGAGTTAAACACACTCACGTGGTTTTCTGGTACACCGAATGAAAAATTAGAATATTTCAATTTATTAGCAGCCCAGAAGGTGGCAAACATTCAGCTATTGCTAAGCTTCAGTCAGTTAATTCTAACGTATCACGATAATCCTTATAACCACAAATATTTCAGGAGTTTCAAATGCCTGAAGAAATATTTGATGGCACCTCTTTCTCCAAGTTTGCCTAGTTTATTCAGAACTAGTCAGCCTTTATGAACTGGGACCATGTGAAAGAAAGTCACCACAGCATACAACAGGGTTAGTTTTTTTTAGGGAGGCAAATATTCATAGGCAGGAAACACAATAATGAGCTCTGAAGGCTCATAGACAAATCCATGAATACTGATGGCCAATATGGGGACAAAATGCTTCCAGCATTCCATTTAACCATGAGCCCAATTTCTTTCCAGCTACATCAAACAAAGTTTCCAAACACTTCAACCAGCATTAACATTTGTAATACTGTGGGGTTTTTAATTAAGTAGAATTATCTTGGTACATAATTAGCACATACACAGTCCGAGTACCTATGAGCACTATCTCTATGTATGTTTTCCTCTATACATTCACCATTGGTTGAAAGAAAAATCCTGAGGAAGCTCTCAAATCCACAAAATCTAAAGCCAAACATACCAGTAAGCAAACACCTGGCAATGTAAATGGAGAATATTGTTGCTCAATATTAGGAGGAAAAAAAAGCATATAGGAGATTACAAGAAACTACTATTACAAAGTCCAAGTATTTTTAAAATGAAAAAGCAAAACAGAACAGTGTTTCATTAGCAAAAAGCATTCACTGACAAGTAACTGAAATTCCCCAACACAGGAATACCTTTCCCATATTCAAGAATGAGTTTTGGGAGCTTCTCCCTCAAATTCCCTGCATCTAACCCCACTCCCCCCCACCAAATATACACCTCATATAGATATTGGCTGACAGTAGTAGGCATGAAGCACTGGTACTGGGAGTACCAAATGGGCAGGACCAAGACCATCTAAGCAGACAGCGTATAAGGCAGCCATAGGGGGCATGTCCCACATCAGCTGCTTCTGCTATCCTGAGTTTCGGGCTTGGACCTTGCTTTGGGGTTTGCAGGTGTGGTGGGAAGAAGAACTGGTATGCATATGATGGCATCCATATAACAGCCAAACTACATATGGGACCAATTTCCCCTTTCTGAATGAGATGAAAATCTTATCTTGCTAGCGGGTATCTTGGCAAATACTCCAGAATGCAATGAAAGCCACATGCTCAGCACCTCAAAATGCACACCAGGTCCTGTCCTCCAAGGGCCAAGTCACAGGCTTAAGTTCACAGAGCTAATGCCAGCTGTCAGTTTAGCAGCTATTCAGAATGGCTATTTTCATTTGAGTAAGTAGGTGTTTTCACAGGGCAGTTAAACACCCCTGCAATAAATGGAGAGGGCTCATATTGCTGAAGCTAGCAGAAAATCAGGGAGAGTAAGGACGCACATCTAGGGTATGAGTGGCACATAGCCTGTGAGGGACCTATAGCTCATTAGAAATAAGTGCTTCCACAGGCAGGGTAGCAGTTCCTTCTGATGTCTTACTTTGCAAGATACGCATACACTTCTACTTTGATCTCTAGGAACACTTAATCATCGTTCTTACCTTCACTGGCATCTGAGTGAACAATAGCATTGGTCTCTGCTTGCTCAAGGCGTTTTTCTTTTAATATGACCATAATAGTGATCAGCAATCATAAGGCCAGAGCCTAACCAACCAAACACATCAGAAAAATTGGCCTTCCATTCATTAATATACTAAATTCTTTCATGTGCATTTCAAAACTACTTCAGTAGAACAAAGCCAATAGGGTTGTCCATTTCTTGTGTTTTACTGAAGCAGTGCAATGCTGGAAGCAGCAGTTCTGCCACAGTCTGTTTTTGGATGCAAGCGGCACAAATTATTATGATAAACCAAGATGTATTTACAGCAGTCATGCAAATGCTTTAAGGATCCATATGACAGGTAAGAAAGAAATACAGGGGGTTTCAAAATGCATGTCACGATCCAAATTTTCCATTTTCCCTTGAAAAAGTTGCTTCTATCCTGCTCCAGGCTATCAGCAATAATCTTTGATTACCCAAAGCGTGCCACCCTTGTCAGCTAAGCAACACAGATGAAGGAATTCTTTCTTGAAGTACATCAACAAGACTACTTGGTTTTAAATTTCTACATTAAGAGAGCCATAAGCTTAATCAGATACATCAAGATACTTGGAGGCCTGTTAGGAAAATGAACAAAGAAAAAGAAACTTCCATTTTTTAAGTTAAGTTATCCAAACAACTCGTCCACTGTTATGGTGGCAATTATCTTTCAGAATGTCTTGTCTTCTTATTTTGTAATTCCTTGAACTCTAAGCAACCCTACATGAGAACATGTTCTCTCTCTGCTAAAGTACTTTTATTTGGTAAACACTTGGACAAATTAGAGGAAAATAAAATACCTGTCCTTCTAAAAAGGATTTATCATCCTGATAAATGAAAAGCTTTTAGTAGTTGCTTGGGTTAACTAAATACAGGAAAAATCCTCAATTTAATTGTGAAAGCTGCTTCTATTTCTATTTCACACTAAAGGACTACATATAATTCTGAAAGCCTGGGGTTTTTTTCAGTTGAATCAGCTGTTCTGATCAAGATACTATTCATGCCTTGTCCTACCCAAATTTTTTGACTGATAAATGTGCAGTAAGTCAACACCAAGAACACAAGCCCAAACAGTAACTTCTCCAGTTCCCTTTCAACAAGACAACTATTTCCCAACCACAAATCTGAACCTGATAACAATATCTGTGTAGTAATAAAAAAATACTAGGATTTAAAGGGAACAAATTATTATTTGCATTGGATTTCAAGCATTGAGCTCCACCTCAACGCCAGAATTGGAAGTTTCCATGAACAGTACTGAAGTAGTAACCTCATTAAAAAAAAAACCACAAAAAAACCCGCGCTTCATAGATGAAGTAATCTGTATTGAAATACTCCATGCACAGTGTGAACATATGCAACCAGACAAGGTTAGAGCTGTAAGTTTAATACTATGCAACCATATACTATAGATTCACATTTGTAAGTGTGAGCAAACTGCTAGTAATTGTCTTACAAGGAACCCTAGCAAAGGCAGTGATAACTCCAAAAGAAGACAAATACTTCTAGAACTGGAAACCTGATTAACAACCAAGCAACATTTTGACAACATTTTATGAAATTTTTGTCAACCGCAATGGCAAAAACTTTGAAGCTGGTTTCTCAACATTTTATTAAGAACAGTTCTAATCAGCTCAAAAGAACATCAACATTCAAGAAATAAAAGCAGTTTAGTTTCAGAGATATGCAGTGAGCAAGAAACAGTTTCCACAGTAAGTTCTTCAGATGGTTCCACATCCAGACACCTCATTCTTTCCTAAATGTCTTTCAATAAAAAGATGGATTTTGCAGCACACTCCAAAAGTAAATAAATTTGAGCTATTTTGGAGCCTTATGGAACAAACTCAAAAGCTCACCCTGCCAGATTTGTCTCTTCTGTGCCATGGCAAGGTTTAAATACATTCGCTACTTTCAGCTATGGCAGTAAAACATAACAAAGTGGCTTTCAAAAAACTGCAGGCTGTCTTTAAAAACAAAGGAAAAACCTATTTCATCAGGTATCTTAAAAAACCTCTGGTGAAATGGTGCAAATGACAAAATCGCCAGTAACAATAAAACTTCCAAATCGATTGAAAGTTCTTCACTTCCTGTTACCTGAGGCAGGAAGCACTGAGACTAGAGCTCGAGACACGGCATCTTTTCTAATCAAGTCAGACAGAACACATTGGTCAAAGCAGTTTAGTTATCCATTATGAAAGATTAAGACTGGAATTCAAAGTTATAGTCTTCAGAAACAACATAACTTATGCAGAACATATGGAAAAAGGACACGTTTTACACTAAAATTCAGCCCACCTAGAAAGTTGCCTCAGCATAAAACAAAACACACAGAAAAGCTGAAGTTGGAAAGAACTTCTGAATATCATCTAGTCCAACCCCTTGCTCAAAGCAGGTCTGACAGGTCAGATTGCTCAGGACTATATTCAGCTGAGTCTTAGACACTCCTGAGAGCAGAGGTCCCACATCCTCTCTGCAGTCACACTACAGAGTACCCCTATAACAAAATGGGTTATGGGTTATACCTTAGAATTCAGTCATTTCTCAGTAATTCAGTAATATATCACTTTATAAATAGGATAGACACATTTAACACAATAGTAAATACGTCTCCTCAAAAAATGTTGTCTACTAAACAAGAACCTCACTGGCATTAGATCTTTTAGATAACGTTATCGAAAAATAATGGGAGATCTGCATCGAAACAGAATATGCCCTCACCGTCACCAACACAGGCTAGTGATCTAGGAAAGCCTTCATTTCAAAGGAAGCACAATGTTAGGTCACCAAACCCGGATGTCTTACATCAGTCTCTGATAACAGAAATATTCAGACACTTTCCTTCTAGCCATTTTCATGTTTGCTATAAGAGCTCAAAAGAGCTCCCAGTCACATGGCAGAAGTTTGCCCTACTGAATACAGTTCATCTGGACAGAATTGGTACTCACCTCCAATTATGACAGCACTGACACTGTCACACCTTTCTTTTTCTTGCAACAAGCTTCTTTTTTAGTAAAATGCTTCCTACATTATGAAGTTTGCTCTCTTTAAAGCTTAATCAAATTATCATAACATCTGAAAGCCTTCTTCTGATTGGGGCAGCACAAGCTACTGATATTACAGTGTGCTTTGTATTATCATTCTGCAGGCATGCTCTTACATTGGGATAAGCATAAGATAACTTCTCTCAAAGTTTATACTTATATCTAGACAAATAGGAGACATGCAGACATGCAGTACAGTCACATACTGTATTTGTAATTTATGTATGCTTACAGTAGCCTTTAACAGTTAATTTAGATTTAACATTGATTAGTCAACCCTCTTGGTCATTTTAAAAACTACCCAGCCACAGCCCTCCTCAACAATAAACACTGACAAAGGTTCCATTCCAAATTGCGTACTCTACTCAAATGGATGATTCTCAAGTCTGGGCTAGTTAAAAACCCTTGACAGAACTAGGCCAAAATCTAAAAGGTCGTTTCTACCCTGAAGGCTATTTCTGCAGATCACAATAACCAAAAGAGTCTTCTCTTTGCAGCTCTTTCCACAGTTTACAATGTACAAAAAAAATATTTTCTGTAAAAATAGTAAGAAGTAAAATAAAAATATTGTGATAAAATATTTGGGTTACCTCCCAGAAGCTATCACTAGAAACTTCTACTCCTACGGAATCATCATATGAGCCAGACATCTCTATGTATTGAGAGCTTGTAAGTGTTCAGATCTCAAAACGCTTTCAGAATCTGTAAAGAGAAAAACAAATTTTTATGAGCATTATTAATGAAAAACAGTTATCAAAAGAGAAATGAAGTTAGGTAACATCCTTCAATTTCTTGATATCTAGGTATGCCAAATAAAAACAACACAGGGCAGGCAGATAACTGCGTTTCGCAGCAGAACACTGTTCTACCACACAAGTTCTTGGCTCTTACCATTGCATTTGTTGTCCAGAACATATTCAGTCCATCTGCCTATACCACATTTCAAACTGCTGATTTTATTTTGTTATAAAATGTCTTATTATAACAAAAGAAAAAAAAAAGATTTGCACCATGATGCTTACTCAGTAAGTATTCCACTTCAAAGCATTCCAGAAGAGGCAATCAACTGACTTTCGCTACCGATATTCGCTGTTCTATCATTTAACCAAATGTAAATATTTAAGGTCAAAACCACTTGCTGATTTAAATAAAAGTCCTCTTTCAGAAGGAAGGTGTTTTATTTCTGTAAGAATTTTAGATTCAAATCATCCACTTGAAAGCCAAGGGCATCTACAAATACAAAACAGGGCTTCCTCCAAACTGTAAAGCAAAACCAACATGAAGAGCATTGCAGCTATGTAAGTAGCAGGAGACAAGACTAGTCTCCTTCCCCAAAGTCTTAGTATAGTTTATGCTATTCAGACAGCCTGTTATCTCACCCAGCCAGCTGTGACTAGATCTATTACTGGGCTAGTAACTGAGCTACTTGTTATTTTCTTGCCACAACTCTTGTGCACTTTAAAGCAGATAATGGATTGTAAATGATGGTATGATACCCTTATATACTGTTCCCATATGTGCAAGTGAGAGGTTACAGGCTGCATGACAGCAGGTCTCCTTGAAGCTGACAATTGCTTTCCCAGGAAGTTCAAACTTCCACATGCAGTTTTACTGAATTATCTGACATGTTACCATAGTATTTAATATTTATTTTACTATTTATCTTTTAGTAAAACAAACAAACTGGGGGTGGGGGGAATCAAGTCCAAATTCTGATCTTTATTAAAAGTCATTACTTTAACAATTCAGGCATTCTCACTTATACAGACACAGCTGCATGGAAGAAAAACATGATCTATCCTCATTGAAAGAGGTGACTGTTTGTAAAATACTGTTTATGGGGAAAAAAAAAAAAGAAAAAATAATTAGGGCTCCCCTAAGCTAACATTTAAGGTAAGTATCAAACCCAGTACCAAGTTAAAAATTCAGGCACTTACATCCACAAATGTGGTTTGTGGGGCGGAGACAGGTAGGAGAGGAAGGAAACAGCTCCCTCCCACAGCACACACATGCAAATCTCTGCCTAATCCCTACAGATACTTCATCTGTAGAGTTCTCCTGTTTAGATTTCTCTTATCAACTTTGCTACAATTACTGCCAGGGTTAAGTAGATTTTAACACCCCTTCTAGGATGAATACCTTCATCAGTAGGCTGTAAGGTGAAGCTCTTTTTTGCCCTATGCATTTCCTTAATGCCCTATTGTGGCTTCC
>JANHGB010050042.1:8377-21287 GCA_026283785.1 Coracopsis vasa | reverse complement strand
AAAGGAAAGGAAAGGAAAGGAAAGGAAAGGAAAGGAAAGGAAAGGAAAGGAAAGGAAAGGAAAGGAAAGGAAAGGCATGACTGCAGCACAGTTCTTGTGGGGAGAGGTGAATGCGGCCCTGGTGCATGGGAGGCTTTATAATTTCTATGTCTTATTGATAATAGTGATGCCTGTCAGCACTGTGCAGGTGGTGAAGCCAGGCTGGAGGCTTGGCAGGTACTTTTAAATGAATCCTGTGGCATTACATGCCCTGGATCAACTCTGCTTTTCTTTTACTGTATCACAAAAGGGAGTCTCAGATCATCCTTCATGGTTTAAGGGAATCAAAGGATTGTCTCCATATTGTTTCAGATGTCAGTGCAATGTGGATGAAGGCGTGTTGGGCTAGGAGTCAGGCAGCTCTGTTTTCTAATCCAGGCACTTCACTTTGTACTCTGGTCCTCTGTCTGCTCTTTAGCTGTCAAGTGAGGATCAGGTTGATGCGAGGCCATCTGGCAGGCACAGGCACACTGGTTGGATAAAACTGTGGAATGCCAAATATTACTGGGTGCATGCTAGTAATTTTGGAAAGCCAGCAATGGTCAATCTATAATTTGCTCTTTGCTTAAGTAATATTCCACTGTACTCATGGCATGTTGCAGAAAGCTCTCTTCGGATACTGCTGTGATTGGATTCAGCAAGAATCTACTTAATGCTGAGTTCTGCACCAAGGTGCATGGCATCAACAGCTACACTTGAAGCTGGAGGTGATTCTGAATATCCCTCAGCATGGATGCTGGTCTCAGATACCTCAACCTTCATGACAGCTGATGGGGTGATGGTTTGGAAGGGAAGAGCTTTTCTGGTCTAGAAGGGCTGTGACTTTGTGTGTCTGTTGTGAGCAGAAGAGGACTAGAGCCCTCAATGTCCACAAAGACTGTCATGGACCACCCAGACCACCCAGCTCCAACTACTACCAGTTCCGTGACAGACCTTACTCCTGGAGTTCTGGCTCACAAATCTTTTCTCTTACCTTCCTAGTGCATTGATACACTTTCAGAGCAATACATTTGTGGCCCAGTCTGCTGTAGATAAAGGAAAGGGCAGGGTGCATTTGGCAGCATCAGGGCTGGTTATAGCAGCATGGTTTTGTGTTCATGGGAACTTGCATAATGGTGACTTGACCTGCTGACCCAACGCCTGCCTTAAGGGATAACACTCACTGTCCCCTGGTATCAGCTGAACATGGTCATGCTGCTACTTGTGCAGCCTTCATCTGTCCCAGCAGCGTCTTAGCAGCCTGTCACAGGGAAAAGCTAAGGAAAGACATGGAAGACAAGCTGGTATGAGCCATCTTTGCCTTCCTCCTTGCTCCTCCTAAAGCCATTTCCTCTCTCTGAGCCTGCCCCTACCTTCTGAAGGATCAATATCCTTTTAGATAAATGGCAAGTGATCACCTTGAGCCAGACTCCATGCACTCACCTGTCGCTGTGCATGGCTGTGCCATCCTCTCCTTGTTTTCTCCATCATCAAGTACCATCCCTCCAAGGTCACTTGGTGCTTTCATTCACAAAGTCCTGAATTTCATTCCTTTTGCTGCTGACCATGTTATTTGCAAACTGCAAGTGTGAACCTGCTTAATCTGCCTATTAAATGGAGATTTTGAAATAACACAGAACCCAACTGCGGGCTGAGAGGATCCGTGCCAGCAGAACATTTGTGACCACAATAGAAAGAAACCTATCACAGGATTAATTCCTGGTGCCATGGGCTCATCTTCTCATAGGGAGGTTTGCAAAGAGGGCTCTGAGACTGCGCTTGGTTTGGTGCACACACCTAGTCCCTGGACAGATCTTCTCACCTTTTATCTGATGATGCTGCCCTGTACTTTTGAGACACTGGGGGTTTATTATTTTAATGGACCTGCTGGGTTTTGCTTCAGGGCAGCTCTGGAGCCAGCCCTACCCCTGTAATTGGGGGCTGTGGTGCTTTGGGAGCTTTCTGTGCTCTCCTGTTGTCCGATGAACATCTGCAGCTCCCTCACATTAAGCTGAAGACCTCAGTTGAACTGAGGTGCTGATTTGCTCCTCCTGTGCAGGGTGAGGTGAGGTGACCTGGGTGTCAATGTGTGCTCCCATGGGTGCCATCAGTGACCGTGGGTGCTGCCCTTTTCCAAGCACATCCCAGTGTGACTGGGAGAGGTAGGAGGTTGATGGGCACACAAGGGAGGCTATCCAGGATAAGAGAGGGTGGGAAGGAAGAGAACATCTGTCATTGCAGGCTGTGCTCCCCCCATATCCTGCCCCACAGATAAAGGACTGATACTTGGGGAGCAGTGTCTGCAGCTAAGCAGGAAGGAAGGAGGGAGGAAATATGGAAAGAACAGGGTAGTTTCCAAGAGAAAGACGGGAAGGGGAGGGATGTCTTCAGCAGGGGAGAGGAGGAGCTGAGAGATAGGAGTGTTTGGAGCAGGGTGGCCTCAGGGCAGTGGAGGTAAATCAGCCTTGGGCATGAGGAGAGGATAGGAGGTGTACAGGACCCCTGAAGTGGGTGGCTGGGTGGAGAGGCCCCAAAGCAGCATCAGTGAGATGCCCTCAAATCCCTGTATATCTTCCTGCGAGTACCCATTGAAAGTCCTGGCCAGGTACCTCCATGCCATCCTTTTGCAGCGGGACAAGCATCGTGTAGGGGGGACCTTCACCATCCCCAAATCCATCAGGGTGTAGGGTGCATCCTGAGAGCCAGGCCCCCGAGCAGCCAGCAATGTGGGTGCAGTCCTCACCCATAAAGGGATCATTTCCATGGAGGTTTTACCACGGCTGTGGCACTGTCGCTGTCCTGATCCCAGTCTCGCCACAGATAATCAGTTTATTTTTAATGAGTGCTGAGATTCTTGCACAATCAAAGGGATTTTTAAGATAAAGTTAAAAAGTTACTAAATTAAGAAACCAGTGCTTGTGGTCGGGGGTGACCTTTGGAAAGTTGACATCAATGTGTGCTGGGGGGTTAAAACCAGGAGAGAATGAAAAGTGACTGTTCTTCCTAGCTTTTACTCTGCTGCTGCTATAGAAATCATAGTCTGAGCAGTTTAAGTCATGCTTTCTAATGGCTTGGGAACAGTCCGTGCCAGGACCAGCCTGGCTCCTGGCTCCTGGCGCAGCAGCAGGCAGGGTGCAGCTCCCAGACCGTGCCTCTGCCTCCCGTTTGATGCTCCTGCGAGATTTCAGCTGAGCTTTGCCGTGCAGAGCCGCAGCCCTTTTCTTTTCTAAACATGTGTGCTTTGAAAGGGAAAAGGTTGTTGCCAGCATGTCTGACTCCTTCGTCCTGACAACATCCGACCATCCATGTTATCAGGCCTTACTGGGACCTATCAAGAGACATAGTTAAACAAGCTCGTGTTTATCTGAGGGAAGCTGTATTAATTGCGCAGTGGGATAAAGAACTGGCCGGCACCAGGCAAATCTCTCGCTGGCATGGGAAAGGGACAGCAGGCCTCCGCTGAACAATGGGCTGAGCCAAAGAAAGGCGCGGAGCGCTGGAGCCTTTTCTTCTCTGCAGACTTCACTATTTTCTTTTTTAATAGCTCTTACTCCTGTGTTTTGTTTGCCCATTTTAAAGAGAAGAAAACACTATTGGCCCTGGTGGCTTTTTTGAGCTCCCTTGGAAGCGGTGGTGCAGGAAGTGCTGCAGAGCCAGTCTGGGGCTCAGGTGCTGCGACCCCTCCATCCTGTTCCCTGCGCCTGGCGTCTCCCATTCGCCGCCTCTGCTGCCGTTGGCAGTGGTGGCTGCACCATGTCTCACCATCATCCACCCCAGGGTCCCTCTGGGCAGTGAGCTGCTGAGTTTCTAGCCAGGCATCCTCAATGGCTGTGTCATGGTTCTGCTCAGCAAGCCCTTGGGAAAACATGTTTGGGGCTTGCTCAGTGCTGGGGGGCTTGTGGATGGTGCTGGGTGTTGGGTTTCCCATGGGGATGCAGAGCAGGTTGGGGATCAGTGGGAGCTTGTCTCAATGGTCCAAGGGGACCTTCTCAGCAAGGAGTCCTCGGGGAGGATGCTGGGTTTCCCAAGGGAACAAGACCTGACAACACTGTGTTAGCCCTGTGTCGCAGCAAGTATAAAAGGAGGCTTTGCAGCTAAAGCCCATCAATAATCACATCAATAACGAAATAGTCAAATAATCAATGCAAATGATCAAGCAGTGAGGAGTGAAGAAGAGCCCTGCGTTGAGCGTGGTTTGTGGGCTCGTGCTGATCAGCAGGTACCCAGAAAAAACTGGGATGGAAATATTTCCAGATCCCGTCGTTTCACAGGTTTAAACCTGACAATTGGTGCTCAAAGTCCGTGGTTTGCTCTTTTAATGAAAAATAACCAAACCCTCGGCCACTTGGAGAGCCTTTGGTTATTTGTCACCAGGTGAGCTCCATGGGCAGCGCTGCCGCACGCCAGCTGTGCCGCAGGCTTGGAGCTATTGATGAATACTGCAAACAAGCCTCTTGCAAACAGCCAAGAGGCATGGAAATGACCCACCTCACCCAGCCAAGGGGGGAGTTTCTCCCTGGTGGCAGAAACTGGGTCAGTTTGGGCATGATTTGCTTATCAGATAAAGGGAGCTGCGTTAGCCTGCAGAGCCCAGAGGATGAGAGGGAAGCCTTGACCATGCTGGGCCATGGAAGCACAATGACCAACTGCACCAGCATCAGAAACCAGAACAGCCCTGGATCATGTCCTCTGGTGAAGAAGCAGGCTCTTGTTGATTGCCAGCTTTGCCTGACGATGCTTCACTCAAAGCAACATGTAAGAAAGGGGAAACTACCAAATGAATCACATCCCTTTTCTAATCTTATTTTCTCTTGGGGGTGGATTTGGGCATGCTCCAAAGCCACAGCCTAATTTAAATCAGGAGAAAGGTGGCTGTGAAGAGCAGAGAAGCAAGAAAGCTGGGAAAAATGGACAGAAATATTTGTCCTTCCATGAATGAATATCTGTCCTGATGGGAAACGGCCACATCTGGTGATAGAAAACAGAGGTTTTGCCTAGACGCTAATCGCTTGCTTTTTATCTGGGATTCACGAGCCATTTTAAATACTGTGTTGTGATGTGACTGGAGGCTTAAGAAGGGGAATGGTTCCTGCCTTCCCCACGTCTGCTGCCCTTCCTAGGGAATGCTGACAAATGTCTTGGGGAGATAGCGAGCAGCTTGCAGGAAGGAGCCTCTTCAAAGTCTTCTCTCCCTTATCTCCCCGCTGGAGTTGTTTTGACAGCGGCGAGTTAGAGACAGGAGCCCTTGCTGGGATGAAGTCAAGATTGCAAGAAAAAAAACAAACCCAAGAGACTGCATCGGCTGCACACGCTATAACTCTCGTTTGGAGTGGGCAGATGGAGACTGTGTGATTGCTGCTAGGCCAGGGAACCTCAGCCAGTCTAAATAGTACTAGAGGTAACGTGAAAGGTCACTTCTGGTGGAGTTCAGCAGTTTTGGGCTTCGTGTTTCAGCTCTGAATGGGCTCTTAGGTTCATGGTTGGTGGGGTTTGTGATGGGGACAGCAGCAACCCCCTGCTTTTCCTTGCCTGCCAGCTTGGTGAATGGCTCAGGGGTCTCATCTGGCTTCCTTGCTCCGTGCCATTCGCAGATGTGTGTTAGCCAGCCCCCGAGCACGTCCCTGGCTCACCTCTCTGCACCGCTGAGCTCGCCCAGAGGTCTCACACTGGCTCCTTTCCCCACCTCCTCTGCCAAGTGCAATGTGCCTGACCCTCCCAGCTTGCTACTGGAAGCACTGGCAGACAGGTCCAGCAGATGGAGGCTGTCTTTGGGGCAGAGGGGTCTGTGCTTTTGACAACACTCACCCACAGCCCATCAGCCCCAGGGATGGGTGCTGGGGCACGTAGGTGCTCACTCACCCTTGCAGCCCATGGAGGTGGCCCGCACTTGGCTCTGCAAAGGGCTTGCAGCCATGGAAACATGACCCCAAATTCTCACTCTGGCTTTCCAACCAATTTTGCTGACCAAAGCCATGCTTGTGACCAAAGCCAGGCCTAAAGGAAGCCAGGCTTGATAAGTGGTGGCCAAAAGAAGGTTGCTCTGATGGCTTTGCTGCTTCTCCCACTGCCGTTTCTGCCACGTCTTCAACGTGCAGGTGAAAGGCAGCCTAATAAAAAGAACCCATGTCAGGCAGGAATGGGGCTTCATCCAGATCTGCTGTAGCCACCCGGGCCCTACCCTGACCCCCATCTGTCCAGTCATTCCCGTTTACTGGTGCAGTTAAAAAGTACAAAACTGTGCCTCTTTTTAAAGCTTTTGGCAATATTTTTAGCCCCTTGAGCTATGTAATCACAGCTCCATGACACAGAGAGATAAAGTAAGTATTCAGGAACACAGACGGGATCTGGGATGTGGCCCAGCTAGTCCTGTCCCCTCGCTCTGACAGTAGCCAGCAGGAAATGAATCAGGAATTTTTGCAGAAATGGCTGGACAGATGATAAGCCTCTCTCCCCAAATGCTGTCTCGTGGACTGTTTCACTGTGTGTCTGAGTGCTCCCACTCTTATGCCTCTGAGAGAGCCATAAGGCAGTGGTCCTGGCTCCTCTGGAGCTCTCAACCTACACAAGAAGTCTTGCCTTGCCTTTTATGTTGACCTTGGAGGCAGGGGGTTCATCCACCTTGCTAGCTGAGCATGGAGAGTTATAGTGGGTGTTTGTACCTTGGAAGCTACTATGGCTCTCCCGGTGCTATTGCTCACTAAGCTACATCCATCCTGAGAGGTTTCAATACTATTGGTGGGAGTAAACCTGTTCCGCAGAGGTGGTTGAAGACCCCTTGTAATGGATAAAAGCCCCACCATTTCTAAAATCCCTGTGATTTTGTACTTGGTCCCAAAACGTCAGCTGATGGAGTTGAATTTGTTGTTCCTGGTGGAGTATTTCCTATCTATTCCTATGTGCAAGAAAACTGATCAGATGCAATTATAGACAGAGCTCTTCCCCACACTTTCTTTGCTTGACTGACATAGCCTAAGAAATTCTCCAAATTGTATAATTTCTACTTACTATATACTTCTTTCTAGATACTTTTTTCCCTATAATTTCTGTATACTTCTTCAGGAATAGCTACACCCTGTGGGGTCTTTGATACCACCATTTCAGAGCCCTTATCACCTGCTGCAAGCTGAACGCCTTGCCTCTGCATTGGAGGCAATGGGATAGGGCAAAGCTGCTGAGGTCCAGGGGACTTTGATGGTCCTCTGGCAGCCCAGACCTTGGGTTCAACACCTCCAGAGTGCCTTTCAGTGCTTGGCATGCATCAGAAAACCAAATTCAAAAGGAAAAGGCGTTGGAGCATCCTTGATGTGTCCCTAAATAACGAATCCTTATTTAAGGGACACTTTGCATTAGTGGTTACTATGGCAATGAATCATTCGGCCTCTGCTGGTGCCAGATTGAACATTATTGTCTAACATTCATCCAAACAATATTCAGTCATGGTGCAGTTAGTTAAAGACTTAGCAGATGTTCTAAAGCAAATTCCATTCGGAGCTGTGCGCGCTGGCAAAAAGCCATTTTCTAATATCAATGCTGACTATGTAAAGACTACTGAATTTCTCTGTTTAAAAAAGAATGTTTGTTAATTGCCTGTACTGAGCCTGTCTAATTAATTGCACATGGATCCACCCTCAAGTGCAGGGAGAAATGTAAGTGAATCCGTTCTGCCACTATTTCCAAAAGTATAATAAGTGCATGTAGAAGCTGTAATCACTGGCCGTAATGGCTTCCTAGTTGGAGGCTGTTTCGTAGACTAAGAAAATATGCCGTGTGGAAATAAACCATTTGTGCATTGGGCTGAATTAAAACCAAATGCTCGAACTTCTAATTAAAATTGTTCTTCAAGTCAGGGAAAGGAAAGGCTTAATTACCACCAAAACGCTCTCCTTTTCTGTCTTTTCCTTGGGTTTTTCCATGTTGTTGTTCATAATTGAGCTGTGTCCAATAGGTTTTGGTGAATCTTACGTTAAGCAGCCCCTGAAAGCCAGGTTAGCTTTCCAGGATACCTGCCCATGTGGTCCTCATTGGCTCGGCTTTCAAAGTTTACTGCAAACACATGGATCGCTGCCTACACATTCCAGATGCTAAGTAAGCTTTAGGAAAATGGGGGGGGAGAGAGAGAGAAATACAGAGAACTGTGCATGCGGTGGAGGAGGAATAAACAGAGTTAAAGAGAGATACCATTCCTGGCAGGGACTAAGATGCTGACTTCCATCTCACAGGAATGGCAGTGCCGGAATCAGTCGGGTTTGTTGTTTCTCCCTATCTTGTACACTGTATAATAGAGGGCTTTTTTTGAACTTTAACATTTGGACTTCTTCACAGGCTGCTCTTTAGTGTGGTTTGGGAAGGACAAAAGAAGACTTTTGTTGATTTGGCATAAATTATACAGTGGGTATTTTTGGCATAAATGTTGGAGTTTGATGCTTTTTGTTGGTTTGGCAAAATATACCTTGAAATCACAAAAATATGCTTCTAATTACAGCATCTATGTTGCAGTGATGTGGGACAGTGAAGTAAGGAACCTTTCAGTATTTATATTAACTGAATCAAAAAATTAACCTCTTCCTGTTGAATGTTTACAGCTGGAACCCAGTCAAAGAATCTGAGGCTGGAGCTAGTAATGCCTAATACGTTTCTGCCTCAACAGCAAAGATAAGTAATTCATTATTCAGATGCTAAGCATTCAGCAGGCCAGGCCCAGCAATTAGGGTTTAGACTTGCTTGAGAGGAGAACTGGCAGGTACCGTGGGCCCCACATTTAAGCTGTGTGGTGATGTTTTATGAAGCCCTACATGAATAGAGATCTTGCAGGGAAATAAAAGGGCAAAAAGGCAATGAAAACGGGTTCTTGTTTAGCCTGAAACCTCCTCCTGCCACGTTTGTCACTCAGGCATTTCAGCAGCCTGCTAGGGGTTGACAGGCAGAAAGCAAAGCTGTTTTCACTGCCCAGGTAGGGCAGAAAGCAAACAAACAGCTTTCACAGTTCCAGCAAAGCCTGGTTTGCTCCAAGATCTCCTCAGTGCCCACAGTCCTTCAGCAATATAAAGCAGGGAAAATGATTTACCAAGTTGAACAGGACCTGGTTCTCCACCCATCCTCCCTCTGCAAACCATCCCTGTCCTCTCCTGCGCTCTCTGCCTCACCATCCTTGATAAGGATCATTCCACAGAGGAGTCAATGACCCTAATTAACAGTGTATGTAATGTTTTGCCTGAAGAGCTTCCTGTGAGTGGCTCTCCCAACATGTCTGTCTTGTTCAGAGATGCTCTTGCTGGAATTACCATTAAATTGCAGCGCTGTGTAATTGCTCCGAACGGTTGTAAATCACATTTAACCCTTCTCACGGCACGGGTTATGGAATGCACGCACCACAGAGCATTCCCAAAGTGCTGGATCTGAGCACACTCTTTATATAGCAAGAAAAACTTTTCTGGGGGCCTTTTTTACATGTCTGTATATTTCTCCTGAAGGGCTTTTTATTAAGCCAGGCAGAAAGCAGCAAGCAGAAGTGCAAGAACAACTCATTTAGTGCACCCGAGACAACTCTGAAAGAGACTGCAAAGGTTTACTTGACAAAACAGGCACCAAACATGCCAACATTTGGGAATGTTACAGAGAGACTGTTATGGTTTCAGGCTCTTCAAACACCAGCGGTAGGAAACTACCTCGCCCTGCAGCGTATAGGCAGCGAAATACAAAAACAATGAATGTGAAGCCTATGTGCAACCTCAGCTTCAGCGAATCCTATCAGCTCTCACGTCATAAAATATAGAAAGGAATAAATGCCTTCCCCTTCCCGTTTCTTTAGGAATGGTTATACAATTCCTGTGGTAAAATCTGCTTTGCTGTGCTGGTTGCTAAGATAATGCGATCGTGTTTGGAACGGGGGGGAAGCAGTCTTTTTATTACTGTATATAATGGCTCTTCCTGTTTCTTGGTCAGTATTCTTTTTCTTTTCTCTCTCCCCCCGCCATGTTTCTCAGTCCTTCTGAGAGACATCAAGAGAAGACTCAGTTTTCTAAGGTGCTTGATGGCAGTAAGGACAGGAGTCTGTGGAAAATCAGGGGGATACATGCAGGGAAATAATTGCCACTCTGGAAAATCATTCCTCTGAAAACACCTGAGCAGTTGGTGGTAGTGGTAATTTAACTGTTATTGTCCTTTTCTTAATAATAATAATTACTATTATATATTATTACTACTAATAATATATTATTATTATTGTGGTTGTTATTATTTAGAAGATTAACATAAGGAGCTATCACATGTGGGCCAAGTTTGCTCATGATGTTCATTGATGATGGTTCAGTCAGAGAGAGGTTGGGTTAGGTTCTTCCCAAAACACTGGTTCCCCAATCCAGGCAGCTTTTTGTACGATGGTGGGCAGGGTATGGTGTCTATCCAGGCATCTCTTTCCCTACAATACTACAATATGGAGATAAGGAAATTACATGATGCTGAACGGACTCAATGAGCTGGTGTTTTGAAGTGCTGTATATGGGGCAGGGACTATTTATTCCTAATAATCAATCAGAACCTTTTCAGAGCCTCAGGACATCTTCCCTTCGTGGGTCTTTCCATATATTCTTCATTTGTTCTCAAATCAGTGTCAGGAACAGCCTTGCAGGGGGGTGAAAATGATGAAATGGGGAATATGGCCAGCTCTCAGGGCAGTGGGGAGCAGAGCTTTCCAAGGAAGCCTTTGCTAGGCTGCCATTAGCCAAGCCTTTGCCACACCGAGGTCAGGCTGAGCACCACTCCCTGTCCTGGTGCAGGATGAGACAGCCTATTTTGCTGGTGTGGGATATCTCTGATCACACTACACCAGCTCCATGTATGGGTAATGGAGTTCTTGTGTCTGGCAGAAGGAATTTCAGGACTTGGCTTCATAGAATTGCCATCAGCATGAGGGACTGATGGCGACTCTCCCAGCCCCTTGTACACAAGAGAGGAACCTCAGCTTTCCACTGATTTCATGCACTTGGGATGATTTCTCACGGAGATCTGAAGAGAAAGAAGTGATACGTTTCCCATTCTTTGAAGAGAGACCTTTAACTTCCGTGGATGAAATAATGTGTAAAACAATGTTTGGGAAAACTTCCAGGGGGCTCGTTTGGGCTTTACAAAGGAACCCTCCGCATTTGAATCCTGATGGGAAGATAAGATAATTCTCCAGCACTGTTTAGTTATGGCATGCGGTATAAACAGCCATCCTCTCTTCATCTCCTGAGAATGCAGTGCTATTTGGGAAATAGTGTTAGGAACAATTAGAGTAACTGGAATAAACTCCACATTCCCCAGGAGATCATGGACTCTGTCCTCAGCTCTGCTTGATGGCTGTCAGTAGGGCTGTAGATCTGAAGGTTGCTATTCATATCTCCAGGGCAATGTGCTGAGGTCTCTAGATGATTTTAGTCTTTTAAAGTAACCCAAACTTGAATTATATGAGCAATCATTGCCATTAGACCTTGGGTTTTGTCAGTTCCCGAGAAGATGGTGAGTGCCATTGCTGTGCTGTGCTGGGGGAAGAGCTGGGAGGTCTATTTAACACACTGGGATAATTCATCACACACTAGGATGGAGGAAGAAGCTGCTGGTGGGGCAGCATGGCAGGGATACCAGGAGGAGCTGGGACATGGATGTGGCCATTTCTCCTTTATGGGATTTAGCTTTTCTGGCAGCAGGGCTGGGAGGGAGCAGTGCTGGTCTTCAGAGCTGCAGCATTTTGCTTTCCTGTGGCACCAAGGCCGGGAGGGATCAGTCATCTCGTTTGTTTGCATCACATTTTGGACTTGACTTTAAAGGGAAAACCTTGCTCTGTGGAAGCAGCCCCAGTCAGCAATACCAGGGATATGCCCTACCCCTTATCTAGAACCTTTTGCTAATAACTTTCTAAGTGCTTCACAGCGAGGTCAGAGGCGTTATCCTCATTTAACAAGAGGAGAACTATTACTCATTTGGCTCTTGACATTTCTCTCTTATGGCTCTTTTGTTACCAAGCCCCTATAACAGCAAAGAGATCCCTTCCACTCACATTTATCTGCAGGGAAGGATGCTGGAGCAGTGACAAAGTGGCAGCGTCGGTTGGAGACCTGTGAGTGGGGCAGAGCAGTGGTTAAGTCAGCCAGAGGAATGTTTTGCCAGTTTGTCTCTGTTAGCCTCTGTTTGTTTGTGTGTTCAGCAGAGCTCTCTGTTATCTTCCGCCCGGGCCGACGCCGTGCTTTTCCTGTTTAAAATTCCCACTTCTGATTTTCCCTTTGGGTTTTTGTTGGGTTTTTTTTCCTTTTCTTTTTTACTTCCCCAATTGTTCTAGTTTTATGTTCCCAGCACCAGTCACCAAACTGTATCTAATGAAAGCATTTGAGGACATAAGCGTTTGGTGCCTCTGCCTCCTCCTAACATGTATTCCTTGAACCATTCCTATTTCACCTCTCTTGCTTGCAAGACCCTGAGTATTTCTCTGTCTCATTAACTCAGTTTTACCTGGTAATTCCTCTTTGCAAAGGGAGCTTGAGAGCAAACTGGTGTCACAAATGATACCTTGTAGTAGACATGAAACTGGAGGGATACACACAAGATCCTTTCTCTAGTGCTTCATGTGATGGACACTTGTCACCCCGCAGGTACCAGTGCAGTGTGCTGTGTGGTGGTTCAGGCAGGTTTGGCTCAGGGGTCGATTGTACATCAGACCATGCATGTATGTGGGGATGGACCAACCTGATTGAACTGGAGCACTGCCTCCAGCTCTATGGCCTCAACACAAGAGGGACATGGAGCTGTCAGAGTGAGTCCAGAGGAGGCCACGGAGATGCTGCGAGAGCTGGAGCAGCTCTGCTCTGGAGCCAGGCTGAGAGAGCTGGGCTGGGTCAGCCTGGAGAAGAGAAGGCTCCTG